>JBBPKT010000923.1:0-12339 GCA_038089395.1 Pulveroboletus frians
CACTCTCCCTCAAACGAAGTGTGGTTGTACTCTAAGAAAAGAATAAAACCAAATGAAATGAATACCTTCTTCAGCAACAAATGCAAAGGCTTCATTCCGAATGAAAACATATAAAAAGATGATATTTGATGCGTCCGATGCATCCCGAAAGTCCTGCGTTCGAGCGGTGTCCAAATAAGGAAAGTCACACCTCGGTTGTGTCCGTTCGTCCCAATATGGAAGTCGCGGCTCGGCTAAACCCTGCGCTCGTCTCTCTGCGTGCGATTGCCATCAATCGCCTCTAACACCGTCAGTAACGCAAGTCACGACTCGGCGTCGCACCTGCATCACGTTCAACATGCGTGGAACGAATCCAGCACATCCGATCGACCCGATATGGCTCTGGTGTGCCTGGATAATGGGGTAAGTTGGTTTTATCGCGCTGACCTGACTAATGCTTCTAGTTGACAATTTCAATCGTCCTCGATGACGCAGTCCGTTCGATGGTACGATGGGACGTCAAGCTTGATGGTTGGGTGGTATGGATGGTCCAGGTGTGTACAACCATTTCGTCTCGCACCACCAGCGCTCTGACCGCTTGCCCTCAGCTAGCAGTTGCATTTTGACTCGTTTCGAGTCGCGGTGCGTGCCGCTCGTTGCGCCGTCCATCCAGCACAATAACCCGTCCAAATGGGTGCCATCACCATCCCTATCGCAGCTCCAATCGCTGCTGCCGTCTCCTGGCTCGCCCAGCTCGCCCAGCTTGACCCTTGGCCCAGCAACCTGACACAGCGCGTCCATTTCAACGCGGCCGCTGTCATCTTCGTCCTCTGGACACTCCTGGTCGCTGGGGTGACCACCAGGTAGGTGCACTTCACCTCCTGGATCGTATACAGCGCGCCTCGGGCCTGCAGACCTCATAGGTGAGTCTGACCATTCCGCATTAACATACCGCCGTGCTGACAATACTTGCAGCTTCTTCGTCTGTCCATCGACGTCCTCGACACGGGCCAATGCCCTCGACACATCCGTCATGTCGTGAGGTCGTCCGACATCGCTGCTCACCAGGTACAGTCGCTCTCCCTCGAGCTCGTCGCTCAGGGACTTGCGGCATCGTCGCATGGCTCTCACTAACCCGTTTGCAGCTTCCTCGGCGCCTTTCAACACTCCTCGAGTGGGTGCCATGCTGCAGGTGAGTCCAGTGTTGTAGCTCGCCAGTACTGACCACCCTCCCTTGAGCTCAACGCTCGGGGACTCGTTTCCTCGCTGCACAGGTACCTCGTGTGGGTCGGGAGGACTGATGACATCACAAATTGTGTCATCAGGGTCACCAATGTCGGGGTTGTCCTTGGCGACAGCGACAGGCCTGTCGGACAGCGCTGAGGTCTTCTCGGCACTGTCTGCGATAACATGCGCAGGTGAGTCTTCCTCAACCTGCCGCTCCAGTCGTTCGCATGCCCGTCCTGACCTATTGCACAGCATCTCGCCGCTCGTGCATCACAGCTCGCAACTCGGCTGCCGGTCACCACTCTCCCCTTCGAGCTCGACACTCGAGGGGCTGACCAATCCATTCGCGGTGTCATCAGGTGGTTTGCATGGCTTAGGGAGTTGTGGCAGGTCCACTGGTACGTCGTCGTCATCCACCACTGTGTGCTGACGACCTTCCTTGCCCACTGTCACAGATTGCACATGGGCTCGGCACATGGACCATCTCACCCCCTCAATCTGCACGGTGCGGCGTTGCGACGTACACTCTGCCTCCAGCTCCACCTTCAAAACCTTGGCCCGGTCCCTGGGTTCATCGCAAGGGTCCGGTAGCGCATTCTCTGTGCAGTCGGGAGACTCCGTCGGTATCGCTGGTGCGTATCCATTTATATCGCGAGTGCGCCCACCCGCTAGTCGGTCCTCGACCACACTGACCAGAGTTTCACCTCCAGTCGTCAGCATCCGCAGCTCATCTGCCCGGTTGCCCAATTTGCCAGGGTGACCGCCGACTTCCGGTATCGCGGCCTCGACCCGTTGGACCCAACTGACCACCCCCGCGCTTACAGCAGTGACAGGTGGCCCACCTGGTATGCCACTCGCATCGGCAGCCCCAGGGTCCTCTGTCGTGTTCCCTGGTCCGGTGTCCTTGCCGCTCGGGCTGCCAGCGTCTCGCTGCAACCCAGTGCTGTCAGTGTCGTCGGTCGCCAACCGATCACGTCACTTCCCCTCAAGCGACACGCTGACAGTGTCCGGTGCATCTCCATTTCTAATGCGAGCGCGCTCACTCGCCAGGGGTTTCCCTTCAGTATCTGCGACCTCCTCATGGTCCTGGCTGGCTTCCTCGATGGACTTGCACATGTGGCTGACCTCAGTGTCACCACTGTTGCTCCGACTGTCCATGTCGTTGTGGCCTATGCCAGCAGCCTTCTCGGCTCTGGCTCCTTGCCAGCTGACATCCTCAGCCCTCTTGCCCTCACTGCCTGCCCTCTCGACCATACTGGTCCCATGACCTGGTCCCTTGACCTCTCGGCATTCCCGCGCCTTGTGACCAATCTCACCACACCTCCGACAGGTGCTGCCGAACTGTCTCGGCATTGGTGCAGCCACTCGCACTGCCTCGTCAGGTACCCTAGACTTTCCTGTAGCCATTTTAGTAGCTATCACAGTCTTGTCAAACCATTGTGTGAGGTATTCCCAGAACTTTCACGCCGTTCCGAGATGATAAACTGAAATTAAAATTGAGTCTGGCAAACTCGAAGTAACAATGAATTGCGCCATTGTCTCGGACTGATGGTCCATGTTCGTGGCTGTACCTGCGAGATATTCCCACAGCCCATGGTCCTCGATAGTCCCAACGACTTTTTCACACCACACCAACCAATTCCTGCCATCCGGCCTAAGCTCCAAGACTTCATCTTCATCAAGCCAAGCCATGGGGAATTGTCTAGGTTGCTGAATGGGCTAATGAGCACACTCGGGGCTCATAACCTTTTAGCGCAAGAAAGTTGAGGAGTGGTCCAATAGGACACCCAGTAACCCAATTGGTAGAGAAAGTCATTATAGTTATTATGGGTAGAGGATGTAGTACAGTCCGAAGGTTGTCTGTGATTATATAATCGCGGTGGCTCTATGACCGCACTATGTTTGAACTAAGGTGCACATGCAATATGCAACAACAGAGGTAACTTGCAAGAAACTCCTGAAGGCATGTTTTTGACTGAGTGTATCGTATTGAGGCTACACTTGTTCAGTCTTGCTTTGACAAGTTGCTCTTGATATTTCAAGCATATGGCTCATCGGGATCCACCCTCTTGAGGGTATTCAGCGGAAGATTGAGAACGAATGGTTCAACCATCATGAGAAAAAGCCCATGAGAGCCAGGGTCATGGGCTGCTCGTCCAGCTCATTGCACAAGCTCAGCCACATTTTTGCAAAGTCCATACTGGACAACAACACAGACGCCCTTCAAGTCAAGACCCTACTAAGTGGATTAGGTTGATCAGTTCTGTGCTCACCAGTTCTTACCATTGCAGCTCCTGCAGTTGCATGAAGGATTTGACAGATTCCATCAGGATGCGAGAAATCCTCAAATGTTTGCTGAAGATATTCTAGAGACATGTCAAAATGGTGATGCTTGACAATCCCCTGATTTTGTAGCGATCTCAGAAGCTGGGAGTCAATAAACACAGCTGCGTCAGTTGCTTCCTGCTTCAAATCATGGAAAACAAGTGTTTTTGGCAAGACCATTGGAGGATGGAAGGCAGACGGAATCAGGAAGGAAAGATTATTGAAGTTGCGAAGTGTTCCTATTACTGGGAGGGTTGCAAATGTTATGTTTGAGCGATTGGTAGTAAGACAAATTTCCAAGAGGTTGGGTGAAAGTGCAAGCTTGTCCTTGACTGTCATCAGAATATGGTTTGGAAGCATAGCAGATAATGCCTGGATTGGTACACCTTTTGAAAGAAGAGGTTGGAGTTGACCAATCTTGCCATATGCTGGTCGAAAGGCAGTTTCACCGTAATGAGGTAAACCAGCCGTATGGATGTTGTGAGCTTCATCTACATGGATATGTGCAATCTTGTTAACAAAGAACTGGTTCTCACGAAGGAGCCTAGCAAGGCGAGGGAGATGGCCATTGTAGGGCCCAAGTTGCTCTGGAGAGACTATTATGTGCTGAAAATGGCCCTCCTGAATGCTCTTTCGAGCCCATTAAGACCAATGAATAAGAATATGGACCGCTTACCTTCCAAAGTGCTTCATTGTTAGGTGTATCTTCATTAATTGCAATTGTCTGGATCCCATAACGCTCTAATTCAAGCACCTACAATGTAATGATGGTTCTGTGACATTATCAGTATCTTAAATCATCTCACCTGTGTTGATTGGAGGCACTTTAGTGGGGATATTGTCATTGAAATTGATTTCGGGGTGAGAAGCAATGGTATTAACAAGCAAAAGGTCTTTCCACTGTTGAACAGGCACACTACAAGCTACAGAGGTTAGGCTAGTAGGACTTACATAAGCGCAGGTGATTGGTTGATACATTCACACAAGGTAGTGGTAGTAGATCAAGAGATGATTCAAACTCAGATGACTGAGTCCAAATGTAAGTACAGCTGATGTAATACACTATACTAGGTATACTACTGTACATTACTGTAGAACAGGGTTGGAACAAGTCTTAGCTCGTTCAACATCCACTACCAGTTCCTGCAATGATGAGAGTGTCGCATTGATGTAGCATTGCCAGAGATGCTCTGAGCTGGAACATGTGTGGAACAACATGGCCATTGGTTATCACCCACACAATCAGGCAGGCTCAAATTATGTTGAGTCTGTCTTCATGATCAAGACTGTCGAGGTAATCATGAGGAAGGTGGTCATCAAGCATGTCATCTGGAGTACGTCAGATTCTGTCAACAAGGCCCTGGATGTCATTTTGGTCCATGGCCCAGTTGGCTTGTGTTGTTGTCCGGATCTTATCTTTGGTTGATTAGGCAGGTGATCAATATCCGAACTCAGCTATCAATCAGCAAAATATTCATTTTCAATAGCAAATTCTATGCATTGTGATTGGCTCAAGGTCACGTTATCGTGGGTGCGTGCTCAGCCCTAATGCGGTGCTCCGAGTTTTACCAGTCCGTCTATCGACGGAATGGTTCGTCTCACCATTTCCTCTTTTAGACGGCTGGTCACCAGTCTACCCCCACTGCACCACCAGCTAACCCAACGCACTGCAACCTGGCCCGACCACACCACTATTTACATGATCCTTTACTTCCCGAAGTGGATCAAATCTCGCGAACCAGCACCTTATCAAAACGAAATTGCACGTACTCGTGCAACGTAACATCCAACCTGAGAACAGACCGCCGATTCCACTCTTATGGTAACCCTTCTCGTGAGTCGCTGACTCTTTGTCAGTCAAAAGGGACACACTATCGTGTCAATTCAACAGTGGTATTGCGTGAAACACATAGTCCGAGTCACTTCTACACAACAAAATCTGGCCGTTTCACGCTCTAATGTAAAAGTATAGGCTATACTAATTGATACAATCATGGCCATTCCAAACCTCAGGTTCCCGACGTTCGCAATCGTCATTCATCGCCACGTTCGTCTTCGCTGGACGATTCTTCCCGGGCCAGCGCACCTCCCCAGAACCTGTTGATGAGATTGCGTACCATGCGATCTTCGTCTTCGTCTTCCTCCCCTTCTTCCTCGTTCTCCGCCGAATCCACTACGCCATCCTGATGGCCTTGCTGACCATGTGGCAGTTCATCGACCTCACCACCGTCTTCGGCCTCCCAAAATACCTCCACTTCTTCTTCTGGCAGTAATTCTCCAGGCATTGCTCCCCGATCTGCCAACCCCGCCTGCCCACCCACACCCGCACCTGCATCCGCCTCACGCATCACCTCAGCACGCATCATCAAGTCATGCAACGCGTCCTCCGGCATATCCACCATCATTTGCACAAACTCGACCACGCCACCCGGCACTTGTGCAGCAAGCCACGGGTTCTGATCGAAGAACGCTAGAATTTGAGCGCGCGTGGCGCCGTCGGGGATCAGTCGTGCCAGCAGTCTCTCTTCTGCTTGCGTCCGTCTCCGCGAACGCGTTTCACCGGGTGAAAGTGGGTCTTCCGAGCCTGCAAAGAAGGTGGCGTCGTACGTCGACAGGGCGGTCCGCGGGGGGAGAGGATCGCATGCAATATGTCTGCCTTGTGTAATATCAGGTGGTATGAAAGCGGTAAGAGTGCGATTTTGGGGTTGAGCGTTTGTTTGTTCGAGGACGAAGACGTGGCGATAGATAGAGTATCGCAGGGTGAGGGAAGAAAATATACGGAGGAACCGATCACGTATTCGGTGCGTGCGTTGGGTAGAAAGTGTCGACAGAAGAGAGTTTGTTGTGCTCGAAAGCCATGAACCATGGCCAGAGGATTTCCAGAGTGAAGAAGAACGTTGCGCGTAGAGATGAGAGAGTAAATAGAGGGTGCTTTCTTCTTGAGACAGGCCACTGGAGCAGCATCAGCTTGAGATGAATTTGGAGAAGATCGACTTACATTCTGTCCGTATGGATGCGGAATGCCTTGTGACCTCGCACCTCAGCAGAAAGCGAAATTTCACATTTGTCGGCTAAAAGAGGGACTATCGACGGAAATTCAATGATTGCCTGTCGAAGGGCTTCGGTGCTTTCCTCCATGAAGTCCTGGCGGGCAACGATCAGAATATCAACCAAAAACTAAGAATGGTCGTACTTCGCCCCGGTTGTTTTTCTCTCTTTCCTTGACTCTCAGAATCAAAGCCCTTGCATATGACCAACCGGGTAGCACGCTCGGGTCAATGTACTCGTCCGAATCTCCGTTAGACGCGTTTCGATAAGCTGTCCACACGTCCAGCAACCAATCACCCAAGCCTGCCTTGACACAAAGATAGTCGAGGTGTAAGTAGACACCATGAGGATCCGACAATGGTTCAAGGGAGATGAGTAGCCGTGCGTGTTCAAATGCTGTTCGGGGACAACCGCGACGTTGTAGGTCTCTAAACGCAGCGTGAGCGCTCGCTTGATGGAACGAAGACTTGCGAGTCGGCTCACATAACTTGTCGGTGGATTGCAAGGAAGAATGGTCTGTTCTCCACACGCTCAAAGTCGAGTCTATTGTTTCCACTCGTGAAGCTGAAGGCGCCAAGGAACGCACGTTCATAGGCATAAAGTGCTCGTGAAACGTAGTCCACCGCCTGACTGTACTCTGAAGAATCGGATGTATCGGTGAGAGTGGACGTACAATCTCTGCCTCGACAGACCTTCACGATGTCGATAGACCTCCGCTAGTTGAAGTAGCGTATCTGCGTGCCAAGGCATCCTTTGTAAGACCCGCCAGAGTGTCTCTGGGTCTACGCAGATCATTGTTATGAGAGTCGATTTGACCATGTCGCATATATGCACCTACCACCAGTCATGACAGCTTGAATGAATGTCTTCGTGACGCCCCTGTAGCGCTTACTATACTCTACTGTCCACCACTTCCCAGCGCCAGCAGGACCCATGGTTATTTTCTTGGCTGCCTCCTCGTCTGTGAGTGATCGGGCCGACAGACCCTCGCGCTGCTTAATCATATGCCATGACGGTTGTGGGCGCGTTAATTGGGAACGCTGTGTCTGTACATGCGCCACGCGGCGTCTCTTGCTGGAGGAAGATGCGGATGTGGCAGCCTGGGCAGCCGAGACGGCTTTCGAACCAAAAAACTTCTTGAGTTCGGACTCTGCATCAAGGTGAGGGATAGAAACAGAGAAAAGGGCAGAAAGATTTGCTGCCCGTGCGTTGGTAGAGGCACTTGACGTGATCTGTCGAAGGTCCGGATATCTGAAGAGTTACATGAGACAGCGAAGGGAGACTAGGATTGATTTGACACACTTTATGGAAAGTTCCGCGAGGGCTTTGTCCAAGTCATTCGTTTCGTCTTTCTTCTTGTCCTTGGCCTTTGCCTTCTTCGGAACGGCCTTGGTTCGTGAAGTCGTCTGAGGTGATCCAGAGGCAGCGGGTTTCGATGTGAGGGAGTCCTCCTCGTCATGGGCTAGGGCAGCAACCTTTTTCTTTCTTTTCTTCGTCTGTAAGCCTGGGACATGAGATGCATCGCGCGAAATGGTTCGCTCTCGTACCTTGCGAGATTTGGCAGGCTTCGTCGTGTCCTCATCCTCGCTCTCTGCACCCAGTGGCTCCTCCTCTGGCGTGAAGAGCTAGGCTGATCGTCACCATCTCTCCCCTCCAGTCCTCGGAGTAAGGGCTTACCGCTGCGAAACCAGTCTTTGCTGGTGTTGCTGGCCCTTCTTCCTCGCTGGATTCGTGCAGATCGACGGTGCTTGGGGATGCATGAAACGGTTTGCTGTTAGTGAGGGCAAGGAGCTCCTCTTGCTCTCGCTGTTGGCGTTTGCTTAGTCTTGGTGCCATATTCACGACTATCGAATCATTTAATCTTTGGATGGTCCGGCGTTGCTCTTCAAGTTGGATATCGCAGAGAGCAGGTGACTAGATTATCTAAATGCTGTGGTACAATCATAAAAGTCACGCTCAGCCAACTCCGTGTGCATCAAGTTGCACCTAAACGGCACACACCCGATTCCAAGAAATTTGTTTCAAGCTGAAGCTCCCCGTTAGATCACTCTTGCACGGCTTCCACGTTCCAACCGTGATGTTCCGTATTTAAGCAGCTCCCATCGTTCACTGATTCCATCATGCCCTCGGGTCGGACACGCCTGAGCATGCTGAGAATAGGCGCCTCTCTCTGCGTTTTGGAGGTGCTCGTAGCCTCTTTCTTCACGTGGGCAATCATCCGTCTCCTCAGGATGACACATCGCCGGCTCGAGAACTACGCGTCTCAACGGACCTCCTTCCAAGAACCTCACATCAGACTTCCTGAGTTCTTCTCAACACCCGGCAGCACAAAGGTTTATGAGGCACGGGCTGAGGAATACGGAGCCGTATGCCAAGTTCCATCCGTCCTGGGAATGACATGTATTGTACTGAAGCGATCGCTGACTTTTATCCCAAGGAGACTGGCCACAACTTACATAGCGCATAGTGACGCCACCTGGGAAATTTGTGACTGGTATGGTGCGTTTTTCGAGCACGGACGTCGATATGTTGCCTTTTGACTATTCCGCCGCCGCGGTATATTGGCAGAGATAACTTGTAAACGACAAACGGGGATGTACACAAACGGTCCGTGTCCTTTTTTCGGCAATTCTAACCCCATTAACTGTTGGTGTTACATAGTTTGCGAAAGTCTCTGACGCCCGCGTTTAGCGTTTCAGCCTTTGCCGATCTTTTCGACTGTAAGTTATAAGACAGATTTCTTCTCATACACACCACCAACGATGCTGGAAAAGAGCGAGCTCAGAGGCGCCTGGGGCGACCTTCTTCAGGATAATCTTGATGATGGAGCCATCGAAGTTCAGAAGCAGTACGTAGGTGATTTTCAGCACTTTTTTTGGTTTAGACTCTATCCAATAGCTCACGACAAAGATGAGTCCCACATCGATATCCATTGTCTATATCACAACGTTTAAGGTCCAAAGCCGAATTGGGGTCTCAAGACGATCATCACCTGGTTGATTCGCATGACTTGGCCTCTCTTAGTGGGGAGAAATTCACTGTCCACCGCTTTCGAGGAAATAAACAACACTCAGCCACATCCCCGGTCTTCAAATACATTCTCCAGGATCTTAAAGTTCCCGAATCCTCGGACGAAGTTGTCAAACATGCTGAACGATAGTATGGGTGTCATTTCTGCCCGGCTATCCGCAAAGAAAAAAAAGGAGAAGGAAGAATGTTTAGCCAAACGCAAGGAAGACAAGTCCACCATCGGTTTCGTGAACCAGTGTCTTGGATATTGGTTTCACGACTTGTATGATTGGCATCAGATGAGATTGTCGCGTGGCAACTCAAGACAATGGACCCAATGAGCGTGCTTCTTTTGATGGTTGGGATGCAACATCAAGTAGCCGCTCTCGCTCGTCCGTCTCCGCTTTAACACACCCCTTAGTCAGCCTCGTACGTGCAATCATCCTTCCCGCTTTATCTTCCTTGAGTTCAACACCTTTTCTCCGCAGTGGGCGCCCATAAAATGATGCAGAAATCAAGGCACTTACATACTACGTAAGGAGCCTTCTAAGATTGACAGAGACCCACATCGGAGCAACGGACTTCCATACCTCGATGCCGTAGTGCATGAATCACTGCGTTAACATGTCCTTCTCGGGGAAGCGTCCTAGGTATGTAGTACGTTTCTAGCGGTTCTTACCAATAACGTCACATCACATCACTTCATTCGTAGAGTAGGCAACGGAAGATGACACCATTACCATTCTCCCAAGCAGTCCAGTTGTCATGTCATTTTCGCAAACCTCGGTCACTCCGTCTTTGTGAATCCCATCGGGACGGCCTGAATTTCCTTACGTTGGGTCCCAATGCCTTGGAGTAATGGCTAGGGCCGTGACAATTGCACCACGGGGAACCGAGAGGTGCATTCCACGGCAAGTTGGCGGGCGAAGGAGATGGAGGAGCGCAAGTACTTGCTGACCTTTGCAGATGCTACCTGGGAAAAGGATTACTTGTCGCTGAACTCCAAGTAGGTGGATATGTCGGGTCGTTCGTCGAACACGCATGTCAAACTAGGTCGTTCTTTTCGTCTGGTACGGACTTCAAATTCGAGTTCCGCGACGGACCTCAAACGAAGCTGGGTGTCGCTGGGGAAGAGTCACTTGCTGGTTAAGAGAGTCTGTAGTGGTATATGGATTTACGAGTCCTGTAGTCCATGGTGTGTTGTACTTAATGCTTGGCCTCGCATATGGTTCGATATTGTAGTCACATGTAACTCCCTTCAAACAATAACGATGACACGGAAATGTACAAATGTGGGTCGGGCGCACGGAATTTTAATTATGTATATGTACCGGTGTTCATGAGAAAGACCGCTGAGCGGTCAATACGGTTCATATAGTTCGGTCTAGGCTCAGGCCAACCCTACGCCCATAACTTGCTATTGTGAACCACACAGTACGTCCAGTGTTGAGTACATTAATACTTCACCAGGCAGATGCTGCAACTCAGGCCACAGACTCGTCTTGGACGCATGCACATTCTGGCGGGAACAAAACGCTACTTTGTGACCAGAAAGACGGCGACACGTTCTTTAAACAAACTCCGACTTCCCTGAATGGAGACCTTAGGAAGCCTTATCATGCTTGCAACGGGGCTGTACTTGATGCGTTGATGGGAAACACACGATAGCGTAAGAAATGCTCTTCCTAAGTGGCACCACATAGAACGATAATATATATACCTTCCAGGCCATTTTCATCCTTGCCCAACTGAGACTTTTTACTTTCAAAACCTCCATCAATCCCTTCGGCAATGACGAGCGGATTCTTGCTCGAATACTTGCAGTCACTCCTCACAGGCGGTCTTACTGCGGCGCATCGCCCGCGTTTCTTTGACGTCGCCTGTGCGCTTGGTACCGTTTATGCCGTCCTCAGGATCGTGGACGTCGCTCGTCGCAAACTCAAGACGACTGCTCTCCGTGGGCCACCGAACCCCTCTCTCATATGGGGCGTAGCCAAAAACGTCTTCCTGTCCCCAGACACGGGGGCAGTGTACGAAAAATGGGCGGAGGAGTACGGCAGTGTGTATGAGATCCCCTTCGCACTGGGGGGAAGAAGGATCGTTCTCTGCGATCCAAAAGCGGTCGCGCATTGCTATGGAGCGGAGCCATACACCTATGTATTGACACCCTTTGGCGAGATTGCTACCAAGCACCTTGTAAGGAAGGGGCTGGTAATCACTCTGAGGTGTGCTAATCGGGATTGCACAGGTTGGCGACGGAATTTTGTGTGCAAAGGGAGAGAACCACCGTAGGTCAGTGCCGCGTCGCTGCCGTGAGTTTGCATAGTGTGCCCACACTAACATGAATGCGATACAGAATACGCAGAGCGCTGAATCCCGCCTTCAGCAACGTTGCAGTCCGCGAATTAGCCCCAGTCTTCAGTGACGCAGCGTATAAGGTCTGTACCCCATCTCCTAGTCGCAAAACGAATCCTCAGGAAGTGTTCTAGACTAAAGCCGCTTGGGATTCCATGATCGAATCAGACGGCGGATCTAGCGCCGTGATCGAAGTGCAGAGTTGGTATGTAATTGTTGTTTATTGCCTGACGGACCAACCTAACACGAAACCAGGATGAACCACATCTCGTATGAAGGCATTTCTTACTCGATTGTGCCAGTGCCTAACCAGATATGGCTAGTCTCGATGTCATGGGCGTCGCCGGATTCTCTCACGATTTTGGTTCACTGGATGGTAAACCGGCATCGGTAACG
>JBBPKT010000924.1:0-12331 GCA_038089395.1 Pulveroboletus frians
ACCTCCAGATGTGCGATACCCAGCGCATCTCCAAGTATATTGTCGAGTGGAATCGACTTGCCAGCCAGGTCCAAGACTGGGGCCAAGGAGCTCTCCGACGAAGCTTCTACTCCGGTCTCCCAGACTGCATCAAGGACGAGCTCGCTCGTCAAGGCAAACCCGACGACATCCACGAACTCCATGCTCTCGCCCAGCAGATCGACCACCAGTATTGGGAACACAAGGATGAAATTGCCTGTGCAACCAAAGCCTCCAGGTCAAACTCTGGCAACTCCGCATCTGCTCCCAAATCATCCAATTCCGGCAAGGACAGTTCGTCCGGTGCCGCCTCCACCTCCGGTAAGCCTAAGGACAAGTCATCCAAAGGCTCCTCTTCATCCTCCGCCAGCAAGAAGAGCGGGACCAAGTCCGCCTCCGCAGACTCAATCTCTGCCAAGTTGGGCAAGGACGGCAAACTCCTCCCTGAGGAGCGACAGCGCCATCTAAAGCTCGGCTTGTGCCTCTTCTGTGGCCTTCGCTGGACACTTCACAAAAGAATGTCCAAAGAGCACCTCTAGGGCTGTGAAGGCTCGAGCAGCTGCGACAACTCCTGCTCTGACTTCTGGCTCTGCTTCCTTGGAGGCAAAAAAATAGAGTGCGACTCCCCTACAGCACAGGTTGGGAGTCGTGTTGAGCCCGACAACTGTGCTCCTCCGACACTCCATCTCAATGTGTCCTCTCTTTCAGATCCAAACTCCCTCCGTCTGATAGTTTCCCTTTCCGATTTTCTTATCTCTGATGTACCAGTACTAGTGGACTCTGGCTCTACTCACTGTTTCATAGATTCCACATTTGTAGATAAAAATAAGTTACCTATGTACTCCATCCCTATGCTTTCGCTCCGCCTTTTCGATGGCTCCTCCACTTCTTCCATTTCCTCTGCTATAGACCTCCGCTTGTCCTTTGCTTCGGGAGCTTCCACCTCCGAAACATTTTATGTTACCTTGTTGGATCCCTTGTGTTGTATAGTTCTCAGACATTGTTGGCTCACCCATTGCAATCCATTGATTAATTGGGCTATAAACAGCATCTCATTCCGAACTGACCCCACAGGTTTGCCAACCCCGACGTTGCCCTCCATCCCTCTGGAGTTGAGCTCTGACGCTCCTCCGACTCCTCTGCACGAACCTTCACCGGAACCCCTGGACTCTCCCACAGCACCTGGACTTTGGTCCCCTCCGGTCTCCTTCATCAATGCCGCCGCCTTTCACCAGGCCTGCAAGCTTGAAGGATTGACACCCTTTGCCCTCTCCCTCCATTCCATCTGCAGTCGCAGTGCTACGTGTGTCGACGCTCCACCCGAAGAGGCTCCAGACCTGTCAAAGGTTTCTCCAGAGTACCACGAATTTGCAGATGTCTTCAGTAAGGGCAAGGCTGACACCTTGCCTCTGCACAGGCCATTTGACCTAAAGATCAAACTTGAGGAAGGCACCGAACCTCCTATCCGTCGCCTCTACTCCATTTCGCCCTCCGAACAGGGAGCTCTTCAGGACTTTCTCGACAAACATCTCTGGATCAGCTTCATCTGCCAATCCACCTCTCCTCACATCGCACCCATCCTCTTCGTCCGAAAGAAAGATGGTTCACTCCGATTATGCGTTGATTTCCGAGGCCTGAACAAGATCACGAAAAAGGACTGCTACCCTCTCCCGTGCACCTCGGACCTCCTTGAGGCTCCGAGCGGAGCCAAGATTTATACGAAGCTCGATCTCCGGCACGCGTACCATCTGGTCCATGTGGCCGACGGAGATGAGTGGAAAACATCGTTCCGAACACGCTACAGTTCCTTCGAATGGTTAGTAATGCCTTTCGGACTTACTAACGCCCCCGCCGCCTTCCAGCGATTCGTCAACAGCATCTTTGCTGATATGCTGGATGTCAGCGTGGTGGTGTATCTCAATGACATCCTCATCTACTCCACTGACCCTGCCTCGCATCGGAAGCATGTCCGAGAAGTCCTCCAGCACCTCCACGCCAACGGATTTTACTGTAAACCCAAGAAATGTGAATGGCACAGTGACACCATCGAATACCTCGGATACATTCTCTCGCCCTCTGGCCTCTCCATGGCCAAGGATAAGATACAGACAATTTTAGATTGGCCAGAACCCCAGAAAGTCAAGGACATCCAGTCCTTCCTGGGATTTGCCAACTTCTATCGCTGCTTCATCCACAGCTACTCTGATATTGTGGTTCCGCTGACCTGACTCACCCATAAGGGTGCCCCTTGGAACTTCTTCAAAGATTGTCATAGGTCCTTCCAACGCCTTAAGGATGCGTTTACCACAGCTCCAGTGCTTGTGCACTGGAACCCTGACGCTCCGATTACGGTTGAGACTGACGCCTCCGACTATGCCATCGCTGGTATTCTCTCCATAAATTCCGAAAACGACCTCCATCCCATTGCGTTCTACTCCCGTACCCTCACCAGAGCAGAGTTAAACTACGACACCCACGACAAGGAGTTACTGGCGATTTTCGAGGCCTTCTCCTCATGGCGACATTTCCTAGAGGGTTCCACCTACCCCATCGATGTAGTCACAGATCACAAGAACCTGGAGTACTTCTCCACCACGAAGCTCCTGATGCGCCGCCAGGCCCGATGGTTGGAGTTCCTCTGTCAGTTCAATATGGTAGTCCGATATCGTCCTGGTAAGCTCAGAGCTAAGCCCGACACACTGACTAGATGCTGGGATGTCTACCCCAAAGAGGGGGATAGGGACTTCGCTTGTGTCAACCCCAACAATTTCCAGCCCATCTTCACCTCAGAGCAACTCGCGATGTCCTTGTGAGCCACACTCCTAGAAACTCCATTACTCTGGGCCTCCGTCCTACTCGACACCGAACAAGTCCGCTCCGATATCCTTTCCTTCCTCCCTGCTGACCCAGTCGCGTCACCCCTCCTCTCCTCCGAGTCATTAGACAACCTGAGATGGTCCGTAAGCCCCGAAGGCTTCCTCCTAAGGGACAAACACATCTATGTCCCCGACACTGCCGACCTCCGACTCCGACTTCTCTGGACTTTCCACGATCACCCTACCACAGGCCACTTCAGACAGAACTGTACACTAGAGCTAATCCATCGCAAATACACCTGGCCGGGCATTCGGACATTCGTCAAGGACTACGTGTCCTCCTGTACAACATGCTCCTGAGCCAAGGTCCCCCGACATTGCCCTTACGGTCTCCTGAAGCAGCTCCCGGTCCTGGAGAAACCATGGAACTCCATATCCATGGACTTCATCGAGCAGCTCCCGCCTTCCTCCGGCTTCACCGCCATCCTCGTCGTCGTAGATCGGTTATCAAAGCAAGTCATCTTTGTTCTGACTCACGACACTATCACCTCCACTGAGCTCGCCAAGCTGTTCCTTCTCCACGTCTTCTCAAAACATGGAGTTCCCTCCCATGTCACCTCTGACTGGGGCTCCGAGTTCATATCGCACTTCTTCCGGTCACTAGGTAAAGCTCTCGACATGCGCTTACACTTCACTTTGGGGTACCACCCCGAAGGAGATGGCCAGACAGAGCGCGCTAATCAGACCCTCGAGCAATACCTCCGGATCTATTGCAACTACCAGCAAGACAACTGGTCGGAACTCCTTCCACTCGCGGAGTTCTCTTACAACAATGCACCCAGTGCTACCACCAGTGTATCTCCCTTCTTCGCCAACAAGGGCTACCATCCGAACCTCTCCGTCAACTCCGATACCACTCTCACCTCCTCCACAGCCCAGTCCTACATCATGGACTTGGACCAACTTCACGAATTCCTCCGATCAGAGATGCTGGAAGTGCAGAAGTGCTACCAAGGACCAGCAGACATGAGACGATCTCCAGCTCCGAACTTTGCTATCAGAGATCAGGTATACCTTAAAGCGAAATACCTCCAATCCACAAGACCTTTGAAGAAACTCTCCAAAAGATACTTAGGACCTTTCACTATTATTGCTAAGCCAGGTTCACACTCCTTTACCTTATGATTACCTGACTCTATGAAATCCATACACCCAGTCTTTCATGTCTCACAGTTAGAACCTTCCACTCTGAACTCCATTCTGAACTGTGTCCAACCTCTGCTACCTCTGATCGAGGTTGACGGAGAACCCGAGTATGAGATCACGGAGATCCTAGACTCCAAGATCGATCAGAGAAGGCGTCACTGCCAACTCCTGTACTTGGTGCATTGACTCGGATATGAGGGGACTGACGATGAGACCTCTTGGTTATTAGCTATGGAGTTAGGACACGCTTCGGACTTAGTCTCGGACTTCCACCGGAAGTACCTGGACAAGTCCAGACCACTTCCTCCTTGAGTACCTACTCCGTTTTCATTTCCTTTCCCTTTTTCCTTCCCTTCTTACTCACTCCTTATTCTGATTCGGACTTCATTCATTGACAAAAGAAAAATAAAAATACACTATTTACTCGGCCTCCAGCTCCCCTGGGGCCGCCTCTGTCTCCATCTCCACCTCTGCCTCCACTCCTACCTCCTCCGTCCCCTCCATCTGCACCTCTGTCTCCGTCCTCCCCACCTCCAGGTCCGCCCTTGTCTGCGTCCCCACCTCCTCATATCTGCGCCCCCTCGCCCGCACCTCCACAACCTTCTCCTGGAGTCTCCTCAGCTCCTCCCGCACCCCAGCGACGTCCTCATGCAGGGGCACGAAACCCCCGGCAATGAGGCCAAGCGACCCCGTGGCCTTCGTAAGAAGGGCCACAAGGGCACCTGTAGTGGGATAAGGGGGGGGCGGGATCACCACCTCCACCCGGGCCTTCTTGCGAGGTGCTGGGCGGTCTTCCTCATCTGCCTCATCTGCCTCCTCGGGGTTCTCTGGGGCCTCCTTCCTCTTGCAAATGAGGTGGTCGCACACGCACGCATGGCACGACCTCCCCTTCGACCCCTATTGAGGGGGACGGCATTCCTCACCCCATTGCACGCATCACGTGCACGGGGCCCACCCAGGGTTGGTGGGTTCGCACCCTCGTTTCGGGGCCCGAGCTGATGCCAACAGCCCATCTTCATTCCCCTCGTCTTCACTGGGAAACTCGATCACTTCCTCCTGCGGATCTCTGTTAGTCACGTCCGAGGCCCACAGAATGGGCCACACACCTGGTTGCGCCCCGTTGCTTGTGCCTTCCCCTTCTCCTTGCTCCGGGCCTCCTCCTGTTCCTGACGTGCCCTCCAGAGACACTCCTCCCGGATCGCCTTGGCGCGTTCCTCTGCTGCCTTCCTTCGCTCGTTGTGCTCGCACTCAGCTTGTGTGGCCTGTTCCTGTCGTTCGCGCTCTTCATGTGCGGCTTGCTCCACTTCTTCCTGGGCTCGACATTCCTCCTCGGCCTTCTCCTCCTTGCGCCTTCACTGCATCTCCTGCAGCTGGGCCGTGAGGGCCGCAATTTGGTTGTCAAGGGGGTTGGTAGCAGGCATGGTGATGAGGGGTGGTGGCATGGGGACGGTTGTGGTTAGAAGACAAGATCAACTTAAGCGAGACGCGACCTATTGCCTCTTCAAACTCCGACTCACGCTTGTCACATGACCGTCCACCCTGACCCGATCCTAGCCGGCCTCGAGGGCTTGGCCTTAATAGGGGGGCACTGTCATACCTATCTCTCGTCCAACTCCCTTCTCTCTTCTCTCTCTCCCTCTCTCCTACGAAATATGAGGACAGAGCCTAGGCAAGGGCGCGACACATAAGTCCTGTGCCAACGTCCTCCTAGGTACCCCCTTGCTGCTCCAAACTCCATTCGTCCTCCTTACGAACTTCATATACTAATCTTCGGACCTCCGATCGGACTTGAGTCTGGAGGAACTGGACTTGACAGCATCACTCTGCATCCATGACAGCTGTGAGAGCAGCCCACCAGTGCTCATCAATATATGAATCACCAAGAAGCTCTTGGAGCTGAGTTTTGGCGACTGGGAGAGAGATATTGTCACTAATAGCAAAATTGCAAAGGATACCCCAGGCATGTGGATCAGTATCAGGAATAACTCAACTCAATCTCAAAATGAGAAAGTCAAGAGGCCGAAACCACAAATCAGACTAAGGTGCAGATGGACACACACACAGAGAATGGCCCATAGTGATGAGAATACTAAGCACGAGGACTACTGTACAGGACAAGTGCTACTTATATAGGATATCTAACCCTAAGGCCTGTATCTGGATATGAGCCCTGTACCTGAATATTACTAACAGATATTAAATAATGGATCAGAATGGAATCTAAATATGAAAGCAGGGAATGGAATGATGTCATGGTGACATCAATAGGCTAGACCATGACATAATGATGATGACATAACCTGATGTCAATGGAATGACACAATTGAAGGTAGCCTAGATCTGAATTAATGGATGAATGGGAAATATAAGATAATCAGGTGGAAAGATTAAGGATAGGGGTTTATAATAGGGGTTGAGGGCATAAATATCATGAAGGGAACGTGAAGAAAATTGTGGTTCTGACATTACCTCCTTCTCAAGGTGAATACTCCAGATGAGCTAAGAGAATTCTTTATTGTGGGAACTTGGAGAAGTGTGGGGAAGGTTATTGAGCTAAATATTGAGCCAACAACAACCCAAACCAAAAGAGGTGATGGGAGAGCAATGTTGTGAGGGTTATGATTTTACTGTAAGGTAAAACCATCTTGTTGTGAGCAGGTGGCGAAAACAAGGCGAGGGAGTCAATGTTTGCGGGTAGCATGGTATTGTATCATCAATGACTGGAGCGAAAAAAGCTGACACTTTTTGAGCTCGTGAATCTTGCTTCTTTGAAGCAGCTCTCTAGCGTTTGCGATTCACTTGTGAGTTCGCTTCACTATCACTATGCTCATCATTACCTCCTTCTCAAGCTTCAATGTCCACATTGATTCCTAGAATTGCTTCATATGGAATGATAAAAGTGATATCTTGGATATTGATGGTTGGGGCAGAGATTGAAACTGAGAACAAGATGACTTGATACTCAGTTCCTCGAGTGGCATTTTTTGGTTTGACATCTGAATGAGAATGGCTTCTAATCAGATTGGGGTAATTGTCTGATCAGCTGGGTTTGAAGATCAATTAAATGACCTACTTCTGGTGCGGGGATTAATCATGTGGCTTCTTAGATTAATGTCTGGAAGTGCAGACTTTTGGTGTATAAATAAATAAACAGGGCCTGGTGTGTGGCAGCTGGTGGCCTGTATATTACTTCATGATGGACCATAGTGGGTCATAGAACAATGACCAGATGGTGGTGACCAAGTTCTTGAATCATGACAGGGGTTGTGATTTTATCACGATAAATAAATGGGGTTGGGTTTCTTGATTGTGGAGATGCCCTAACTCTGACTTGTGATTTTGATCTAGGAGATTCGACTTCTCTTGTTTGATTATGCTTTTTCCTGAGAAGCCTAACTTGTCGTAAAACTTCTTCATCTCAGGTCTTCATAAACACTGCACCACTCGGAGTGCTCAGATCTGACAGTGGTCTTAGACTATATCCTGGGAATGAGGGAGGGAATTGGATGACTAAGTGCTCCATACTTATTAACCACTGATGTTAGGCAGTCCATTGGTGAGGTGAAAGGATGACTGCTGCTATGGGGTATGGTTTCACAGACTTATGCCAGGGGGTGCAGGTTCCTTGTGTCTCGGGTTGGACGGAATCTTTCTCATCACAACTTTTGACCTTGGTGTGCATGATACATGATTTGGACAGTTTATACTCTTGTCTAGGAGGGATGCACAGTTTAGTCACATGCACCGGTGTAGCCTCTCTGGGTGATGTGAGCAGTTTATCCTTCTACTCAGGAGGTGTAACCAGTGTAACAACAGTGACAGTTATTCTCCTTGTTCATAATTTTGAGATGGACCAGTGTAATCAGTGATGGTGCTCTCGTGTTCATCATCATTTCAGCAGAAAGAATCTGTGTTTACCTCCTTTTCAAAGCCAGTACTCCTGGAATGGCAACGTAGGCAAGTAAGAGAAAAAAGCTTCACTTTTTGAGCTCACACGCAAGGTGCTTCATTGCATTCCACAACCTTTGTGCTCAGAAGAGCACTCTTTCGCTTTGCTCAATTGTGACTTTTCTTTATAAGGCACGCTCGCCTTATTACCTCCTTCTCAAAGCTCATCATCCACAATAATAATATCAATTGAGAGGAATTGGGAGGTACAGTATTGAAAGGGTTCTTGGGGCAGTTTTACATCATGCCTAGGAATCCTATAGTAGTTTAACCTCTTACTTAGGAGGCTTGTGGCCTTTTTACATCTTGCTGGGGATATACGTGGGGTACAGTAGATGGGTACATACGACTCATAAACTGAAATAGAGGTGGAGGGAAGAAAGATGCACTAAAAGGTAGGATGAACAGTATTATCCTTTAAGCATAGAATCTGAGGAGCATATCATAGATTTCTTGTATCTCCTGATGGATGCTCTCTTTTCCTCGTAGTAGGTACTCCTCTACATCTGGATCATGATGGCGCTCATTGGTGAAACAATGGTGACAAGCGGGTGGTATGATTGCATCTTCTGCAAATAAATTTCCTTGTCTGGGTACTCTTGGACCTCTGAGTTCTCTCTCATGATATCCATCTGGTAACAGAATATCGTTGGGATTGATGAAATGACAGGGTTCTGGCATCAGATTTGGACTTAGTGAGTGGTTTATTGTTGTACTCAGGATGATGGTGGGTTCTTGTCGATACGACGAATGGGAGGATAGCTGATGATGGCAGCAGTGAGTCATCTGTGGCAATTCATAAAATGTCATAAACTGTGTGGAATGGAGGACACGAGTCGAATGGGGTACATCTCGTTGTCGACAAGTGATGGGCATGACTGGATAGTCTGGTGACATGTTGTCTCTCTGCTGAGTCCTCTTTTTAAAGACTTCTCAGTGAGTCTAGACTGAATATGGGAATGAGGTTTCTCATAATCTTTTCCTTGTAATCGTTCATAATGGCAGCTTGCTTTGGCCAATGGGAGTGTTGGCAACTAGGGTAGATAGGTAAGACCCAGTGTTGTACAATGCTATAATGGAGCGTTCTCTGATGGATGTCTCAGGTATTCTGTGAACCTGGGAACTCAAATCACAGAGATCCCACCCTAGTGCACTATGGGCAATAGCAACATTATCCTAATTTATGTTGCAGTGGATGGCTGCATTATATACCTGATAACTGTGGTACACAGGGATCCTTTGAGCAGTATCCATACTCTACACCTTTGCTTGTCCTGAGGATTGGACGGCTGGTTTAAGCTACATGCTTGGGTCCTTGGGCCTTTTAATGTCGTGCTGAGAATGATAATAGTTTAATGCCAATTTCAGGTGAGCTTTCATGATCGTTCTTGAGAGTGGGAATCCTTGTCTCCAGCTCTAATCGTTACTGTGGGGATACATAATAACTCAATGCAACCTTGGGTGCAGAGACATGCGACATGGAATGATGGTAAAAGTAGTTTATTCTCATACTGAGGAGAATAACGTACAATCTTGACAAATATAGTCTGTTGGTAGGACTGCCCTTTGTTAGAATATGGCAACCGTGCGCGCAGCCACAGTGGCACAACTTACGATACGTCTATTTTCATTTCCCTTTGTAAACGTGACAGCCTTTTATCCCTTTCATACTCGGTTGCCCTTTATTCTGTCATATGCTTTCTTCCCTTTGTGTTTGTCAGTGGCACGTCAGGTATTTAGTCGCCTGATAGCACCCATGGTACCTCAGTCCGATTGCCCGTGCAACGACTGAGGTAAGTATAGATACACGACATTATATCTACTGCCATACTTACGATGTCCATAGTCTTGTTACTCGCAGGTGATATATATATAGTCTGATTGCCCGTGCAACGACTGAGTCTTGTTACTCGCAGACTCCGTCCTTCGTGCCACCTTGCTTGTAACCCTTGAGGTTATGAGCCCCGACTTCCTCGAATAAAGAAACAATTAGTTCCACTGATAACCATGACGACGATTCCACTCACCACAGACACCCTCCCAAACAACGTACCCAAGTTGGACGTTAAAGGAACCAACTGGGCGATCTTCGCTTTCCGTTTCCAGGTAGCCGTCGAGGCGAAAGAAATGTGGGGCCATTTTGATGGCACGGCCACAATGCCGAAGAGCCAGACTCCTCCGACGGCTGACGAAAAAACGGAGCTCGATAAGTGGAGGAAGAACGAGGGAATCTCCAAGCACTTGCTTACCCAGCGGATCCCGGACTCGACCGCGCTTAAGGTACGCAAGCTCACCACCGTGGAGCATATGTGGAAGGAAATCACACGCGAGTACATGGAGAAAGGCGCATATGCGCAAACAGAGCTACGCTCCCAGTTTCTTGATTCAAAATTGCCGAAAGGTGGCGATGTTCGCCAATTTCTCGATGACCTCTGGACCAAGCGAGAAGAATTAGCGTCCGTTGGAGTAGACGTCGACGAAAAGGATTACCGTTCGACGATCATACGCTCGCTGCCCAACTCCCTCGCAAACTTCGCCTCTGCTCAGCTTGCAGCGGTGCGACTATATGCTTCGTCGAAAACTATCGATCCCGACACGCTAATCTCCCTCATCAGCGAAGAATCCGACCGATACAAAGCCAAATCGACTCACCGGCACGACGCGAAGGATCGCGATGAAGCCATGGCCGTTAGCGCACCCTCGCGACCCCGTGGACGAGGACGCGGAGGACATGCCCATCGTGGTGACAGGGCGAAATGACTGTGCTGGACGTGCGGATCAGATAAGCATCTGGCAGCCAAATGCAATAAGGCACCGGATGGGGATAAAAAGAACACCACGAACCATATCGGCAGTGCTCATGTGGCGGCACTTGACGATAGCGATGGCGATGGCGTTTTCGGTGTTATTAGTGACGATGAATCCCCACACGATTCTGACAGCAGCAGCGACAGCGACTCCCTGCCCGACTCAGACACGGACGACAGCAGCAACTCCTTACCCGATTTGGAGACAGATAGCGACGACGACACATTACCTGACCACCCAGCTGTGGAGTGGCATGACGACACGGACAGTGAGGACGAGGATGAAGACTGGTTCTCTGATGCGGGAGATGACAGCCCATGGGGCTGCAGATGGAATGACGATGACGACTCGGGGAGCGATGGTGATTTGGCCGCTCCGGCTGGAGAAACGTCGCCGCCCAGCGCTCAGGTAGAGCTTTACGATTCAGGAACCACGAGGCATCTCACCCCAGATCGCGACCGTATGACTAATCTGAAATCCATTCCCCCGAAATCCTTCACGGCGGCCAATCAGCAAAGATTCGCTGCCACTGGGGTCGGAAATCTAGTCATCAACGTGCCGAATGGATTGACTACGTCGCCGTTACACCTCACTGAAGTTCTCTATTCGCCCAAGGTAGGGTATACGCTCGTATCCATCGGACGGCTCGATGAGATGGGCTTGTCCACCACATTCGCGAGCGGTTACTGCACCATCCGCAATGAAAATGGAGATACCGTTGGCTGTATTCCCCACTCCGCGAAGGGACTGTATCGCGTGGTGCACGATGATGACCATGTCGCCGCTGCTGATGAGCGTGTAACCGTCATGGAGCTTCACCGGAGGCTCGGGCACATCGCCCCTTCTGCCACACGAAAACTTGCTGAACGAGGACTCGTTAGTGGTCTGGACTTCGACCTGACGATCGAAGATACCTTTTGCGACTCCTGCGTATATGGGAAGGCAACCAGGAAACCGATTGCCAAAGTTCGTGAAGGACCATGTGCAGCTGCTGCTGGGGACATCGTCTTCTCGGATGTGTGGGGACCGGCCCCCGTGTCTACCCTCGGTGGCCGACGGTACTACGTAACATTCACTGACAACCACACCCGTCTTACACACATTTACCTTATCCGCCAGAAAAGTGATACGTTTGAGGCCTACCGTGGCTTCGAGGCTTGGTTGGATCGTCAGATCGCTGCAAAGGTTAAGCTCCTCCACTCTGACCGCGGGGGAGAGTACCTCGGGAAGGAATTTGTCCTCTACCTTGCGCGCCAGGGCACTGTCCAGCGCCTCACTGCCCGGGATACTCCCCAGCATAATGGCGTCGCTGAGCACTTGAATCGCACGATCTTGGAGCGTGTGCGTGCCCTACTCCACGATAGCGGGCTCCCGAAGTTCCTGTGGGGGGAGGCGGCTCGTCATGTCGTGTGGCTGAAGAACAGGACACCTACTCGGGTGCTCGACGGGAAGTCCCCTTTCGAGCTAGCTTTAGGTCGTGCTCCCGACCTGAGTGGTGTGCGCGCCTGGGGCTCCCGGGTGCATGTGCGCACCGG
>JBBPKT010000925.1:0-12329 GCA_038089395.1 Pulveroboletus frians
AATCAGGTAGCGACTGCTCTGACTCGGTAGACCACTTCGCATTCTGAATTCACTCCTTCCCTGACATTTGCGTTTGATCGCCATATTTCATGTTGTAGCTAGTTGACTGTAAAGTATTGTATCCAGACGGAAAAAGTACCACAAATGGTGCTCCCCGAAACTGATTTCAGTACAACGAGAATGGATTATAATGGCTGCACGCTTGGCTAAGAATATTACAATCGAATTATAATCCATTGTCACTGAATGAAATTACTCCGCCATTGAGAGGATACCGAAGATATCCTATGGCGATGCTATGGCAACATCCTCCTTTATAATCCATGCGGCAATCATATTATTTTGTTCCTAATGTACATTGGTCACAAGGGAATAGCGTGATTGGTGTTTTTAAGTGATGAACTTGTCTATCGAGCTGCATCATTCGCCTGCTCTCCTTACGGGGACAAGGATACGGCATATATTTCCCCGCTATACCCCTTCTTTGACACCTAGAATGAAAGAATGTCTTCCGTCTACCTAGATACCACACCCGATCCTAGCGACGGTCTCCCATCTTGGTATTAAGTGATACTCGCTGTTAGTGCGAGCCCAGATGAGCTTCGAACCTACCACCATGCCCGAGTCCGAGTCTGTCGTCGTCGTCAACGATCTCTTCGTGGGTGGCATATCCATCGAGGTCCACAGCCACCGCGACAGCATCGACTCTGATTTACCCGTCCATGCTCTGTTCTTGCTACATGGACGAACGCTTTCCACAAAGAGCGTGGTCCCCGTTGCGAAATCGATCCTCGAAATCATCTATGGACAAGAAACAGGGCCGGATACCCATAGAAAAAGAGACTTGATCATCATCGCGTATGCAAGTACCCACGATGAAGTTGCTGTAGGTTAGGCACCGCTGATTCAGGAACTCAGGATCATCGCAACCATGGAAAACGTCTTGTGGATCCCCTGCGAAACGAAGGATGGCACAGAGATCCCGCTAGGAACAATCCTCAACACGCGTTAGTACTGTTGCGCTAATCAACCCCCGACCATTTTCGCTGACGGGCGTGCGCTATTTTAGCGTGGACATGTACACCATACAGAGTATGTATCTGAGACCAAGCCTCACTTGATCTGAATGTGTTCCCTGTTGACTTGGGTTCGGTCAGCTGGCACAGTACACGATCTCACATTTCTGATCGACCATGTCCCTGCATACCTATACCCTCAAGTTGAGCGGAACATTGTCGAATGGGGAGTGGCAGGTATCAGTCTCGGTGGCCACTCTACCTGGATCGCACTTACCCGCGGTATGTCGTTCGAGCCTGGTCGTTAGTATTTGAGGTACTACGATCTACTTCCAGAACCTCGTATCCAGCTTGCTATCCCGATCATCGGGTGCCCAGACTTTGACAAACTTATATCCCAGCGCGCTCAATTGGCTGGAGTTCCCCTTGAAGGCCCATTCTATCCACTCCATTTGAAAGCCTATGTAGACGCATACGATCCGGCCAGCTTTGCGTTTCGGGAAAATGACGTTACGAACCCATTCTTAGGCAAGAGGATCCTGGTGTTATCAGGGGCCAAGGACAAGCTAGTACCTTGGACTGCCTGTCGTGATTTCGTGGAAGGGCTCGAAGTCGGTGAAGGCGTGAAGAAGGTGGTATTGGAAGAGAATGCTGGACATGAATGTACCCCTGCCATGGTCCGAGAAGCGGCACTCTTCGTAGTAGATTGGCTGGCCAAGTGATTAGAAGCAATTGCTATACATGGATATTGCTGATCCATTCGCTCACTCATGAGCCCATCGTCATATAAGGCTGTGCTCTCCCCGTGACTGAACTGCCTTTTAGCGTAATAATCTTGGTGGGGTGATCCCGTGACTTCCAGTAATGCCATTGGACTCGGTCATCTGCTTGGCTGCTTCGGCCGCGTCCTTTGACGACGACAACGGAGGTCGCTGCTCTGTGCGATCCTCGGAGAGCGCGGACAATGACCAATAGCATCCTTTGCACGTGATGTATCCCGAAAGTGATTAGCAACGTCATGTGTACATTGACCGGGGAACCCGATCGCATTCGTGACTATAAAACGGACAGAGCACCCCGCCCTCTTTCTTCCCACACCCCTTCATCCCCCACATCGTCGACAACATGCCCCAAGGTACCATGAGAGCGCTGTGGTACACCAAGGTCACTCTCTCAGCCTCTCACAGGCACACCGCTCACCGCTCGTTCTTATCTAGCCACAACATTTCGAGATCAGACAGGTCCCGATACCTCAAGTCGGCGATGACGACGTCCTTCTCAAAGGTGACTGCGTTCTCCCGCTTCGATCAGTCGTATCACCCCACTAACACCGTTCTCTAGTGACGTGCTGTGGTCAGTCGCGACTACGCTCGATCGCGGTACAGCACTCACTTGCTTGATAGGTGTATGCGGCACTGACGCGCACATCCACGACGGCGAGTTCATCTCAAAGTTCCCTGTAAGCCACCCCCTTCGGATCAATCGCATCAATCAAGCTTACATTGTACGATGACAGCTGATCCCCGGTCATGAAGCCATCGGCACGATCGTTGACATGGGTAAAAACGTCAAGGGCTTTGAACTCGGCGACCGATGCGTTGCCGACGTGGGCATCACCGTGAGCGTGTTCCCTTTCACTTGGAATCGACGATAACCGTTCGGACTCGTTCGGATCGATGCTACAGTGCGAGAACTGTTTCTACTGTCGACGTGGTAAATCCCTCTTGTGTGAGAACTTCAATGCACGCGGTGTCACCATGGATGGTGGATTTGCCGAATACATTGTCTAGTAAGTGTATCCCGTGTCCCATGGGCAGGATACCAACTCGCATCTCAGTCAGCAAAAGAAACTTTACAAGATAAAGAACCTCAGCGACGAAGAGGCAACCCTTTTGGAGCCCGCCGCTTGTGCTGTTCATGGCCTTGATAAGCTCAGTCCCCCAGTTGGCATCGAGGTTCTCCTTCTTGGCGCTGGTCCCACGGGCCTTATCCTGGCTCAGCTCCTCAAGCTCAATGGCGCTTCAAGGATCGTGATCGCCGCTAACAAGGGCATCAAGATGGACATCGCCAGACAACTCAATGCTGGTGACGAGTACATTGAACTCGACCGCCAGAATCCTGATGCCCAGTGGGCGAAGCTCAAGGCTGACAATCCGTTCGGATTCGACGTTGTCGTGGAAGCAACCGGAGTGGAGAAGCTCGCGAACGAATCCATCAACTATGTGCGCAGGGGTGGGACACTGATGATATACGGTGTCTACGAGAACAAGGCCCTCGTACACTGGCCGCCGTCCAAGATCTTTGGTGACGAGATCAACGTGGGTTGAATGCATCACACGCCCGAATCTTGCTCATGTTTCTCATCCCAGATTATCGGCTCTTTCTCGCAAACGTTTTGCTTCCCTCGAGCCGTTGCCTACCTTGACAGCGGAAAAGTCAAGGTGAAGGGAATGGTGACGGACGTCTACAAGCTGGAGGAATACCAGGACGCGCTGAACAAGATGAGCAGTCGGGGAGCGCTCAAGATTGCAATCAAGCCATAAGCAACCCCTGGGTAGGAAGCATGAAATGTCTGTTGTATCCCTATACCTTGTACGCACCTGATCGATTGATCGATGATCAGTGGAAGAACTGTATATGTAGTACCACTAGGAATGCCGTGAGAAGGGACCCACTGAACAAGCAATTGATTGACAGTCGTGATACGCTCATGGCAGCGCCGATACAATTATATTTTTTGCACAGCTTGCCAACATTGTCAACTTAACGATTCGGTCCACGTCGTAAGACTGACGTTGATACCCTTGTAGCCGACTATCATGCCACGGGGTCGCGCAGGCATCAGTTTGGTAGGTACTGCCTGCGTGGCATGGACCTGCTCATGACAACGTTGTGTGCTAGCTGGTCGGAGAGCCATTCGACGTCGACGGATACCCAAGAGCGCCCTCGACACTCGCCCTCGAACAGGTCCACGTCTACGTGAGGCATGGTATGCCACGCCAGACCCATCCCGCTCACTCCTCTCACGCGTGTTTTCGCAGGTGAGCGGACGCCAGTGAGGACCCGCATGTCCGATCCACCCGCGTCTATCCCTGATCAATGGCACTTGTGTTCCGCGGCGACACGGTTCCGCGAGGCAGCGAAGACGGCGCTCGCCGACACTCATTCTGGAGAGGTGTGGTTCAAACGAGGGACCGAGACGTGGGATGGCCGCACCGCGGCGAACTTGTGGTACACTCGGGTTTCGATGCAGAGAAAGCCATGGTCTGACGTTTTTCGTAGTCTCTTGGGCGACCTGACGGACGTCGGGAAGGAGGTGTGTCTACAGGCCTAGTGGACTCACTGGCTACTCAACAACATTCAGTCGACGTACAATTTTGGCGTGGCGTTGCGGAAACTTTATGCTGACAGGCAAGCGAGATGGCGCTTCCGGTCTTTTGGCATTGGCTGATCCTCTGCTCAGACTCGGTTTTCTCCCCAACACACTCCAAAGCGACAGGCAGGCTTACTTTCGGTGACTCGCGTCGTCGTCGTTTCTGTTTCCCTCCCTGACGAGGTTGCACATCGTTCAGTTCGACAAACGTCACACGGACGATCGAGTCCCTCCAGTCTATCGTTCACGGACTGTATCCACCCACGTATTGCGCAAGTGGCGTGATACCCTTGATCTTGGTCAGGTAGGGTGTGAAAAGGGTCGGAGTAGAGACGATGACATGCCTCTACAGGAATAAGGTAGACGAGAACCTCGTTAGTAACTACTCATCTTGCCCGCGGCTTGGCTTGCTGGTGTCGCGCTTCACGGAAGGTATATCAGACATTCCAAGTGGATAGGCGGTCCTAATGCATGCATCACAGTTGCTGCCGCCAAGTGGAGCGCTCGACTCTCGACTCTGGACGAGAGATTGTCAAAATATATCCAAGGCAAACCGATCCGCATAGATGGATCACCCCGCGTTTCAGGAATCATGGATACCGTGAGCTTCTGGATGGCTCTCGTGAGCTGATTGTTCAATGTGAAGCTACCCACCCAGGTTCATTCAGCCGTCGCACACGGAATCAAGGTCCCGGATGACTTTCTAGATCCCGAAGTGGTTGACTTGATGGTACGTCGGTTCAGGTAGCATGACGATGATGCTCACAGTCGACTATCAGGAATCTGCAGTGTCAGACGAATGGTTTACAAGTATGTCCCGGCGTTCTGTCCGTCTTGCTGATGATCTACTGACATTTGTCAATGAAATAGTCTGTAAGGTAGATCACCAATCTCGACAGGCATAGGTCTGACGGAAATTCGATTCCACCGAGCAGACAAGACCGAGCAGGGTCGTCGTCTGGGTGTGGGCAGACTCCTTGCAGATGTGTCGACCAAGATGCAGACCAAGGTTGAGCAAGGGGACACGAACCCGCTGAAAATCCTTGTTCATAGTACCCACGATTGCACGTTGGCAGCGCTATGCAGTACGTTTGACGTGTTTGACGACAAGTAATGTTCTTCCCCCATGTGGAGGAGACAGACCTGACGGGTATTGAAAGGTGGCCACCATTCACGTCATCGGTGACTTTTGAGCTTTTCAAGAAGCACTCGGAAAAAGGTTCCGAGCTACAATCCCTGTTGAATGGATTGTGGGGCGCTCGCTCGAAAGAGGAGCACTGTATGTTTCTGCTCGGGTTCTTTAGTATCTGCTCTCGCTGATGGCTCGGACATATCTAGATGTTCGGATGCGGTACAAGAACAAGAACCTGGTCCTGCCCATGTGCGCGAAAGAAGGCGACCACCTTCCTGGTGCACCAGAGTTCTGTAGTTTCAGCGTGTTTCAGCGGAGGGTAAAGGAACTGACCCCTGTTGATTGGAGTGCGGAATGTGCACGGTAGCTCGTCGTAGCGTATATAGGGTCATTTCGGAATTATCCGTACGGCCTGGGTCGGAGATTGAACCTTGATTGTAAACTGCACAGTACATCACCCGCGATTGCCAGCCGGTACATCCTCCAGACTCGTCCACACCGACGCCGACAACGATGGTCAACATTCCCAAGTAAGTGCTTCAAGTTAACCCGTTTCACCTCCTGACTCGTGCAATGTGCAGGACACGACGGACATGTAAGTCACGTAGGATCATCTTTCCACTGCTGACCGCTCATCCGCTCCCCAAGACTGCAAGGGAAAGACGTGCAAGAAGCACACGTACGTGTATGCGTTATCGCACTCCCTCAAATCCTCCATCGTTTCATTCCAGACCCCACAAAGTGACGCAATACAAAAAGGGCAAAGACTCGCTGTTCGCCCAAGGAAAGCGTCGCTACGACCGTAAACAATCAGGTTACGGTGGTCAGACGAAGCCGGTCTTCCACAAAAAGGTAGAACGATCACAGCGCATCCGGTCCGCGTCGTTCCTCACCCGCCCCGTCGTTCCCTAGGCCAAGACTACGAAAAAGGTGGTGTTACGGCTTGAATGCACGGTGTGCAAGTACAAGATGCAGCTCTCGTTGAAGCGATGCAAGCAGTGCGTTCCCTAACTGATCGTTCATCTGCCGTCGGATTGACTCGTTTTAGCTTCGAACTCGGTGGTGAGAAGAAGACCAAGGGTGCCGCCCTCCAATTCGTGCGTGGCTTTCGCCTGGTTGTTTCGCTCGTGCCTGATAGCCTGCTTGTAGTGAGCTGTATGTGGCCGTCGTTCCGGTTTCGTGTCTCTCTCTCGTTATGTATCCACCACTGCACTATGACATGCAATCTACAACATACAGCTCACCCGTGGTCTGACCCACAGTTGTGTCGTCGACGTGAGATATTTCATGCGACCACCAACCCATCACATGGGTTAATGCTCGTCGAGAGATGGAACGCCCCAAATTCGCAATCTTCAGCCAGTGATCAATAAGAATATGCCACGCTGCATGAGATCCATTATATCGACCACGATTAATACATGCGACTACCTTTGTTCGGCTGAATACCCAAGGACAGTAAAGAATGTCAAATTAACGGGGGACAAAATGGAGACGATGCATCTCATGCGGTCCATTTTGCAGAAAATGAAATGTCCAGTCCAACGTCAGCTATTCACCCCAATATCGAAGGCTTACGGAGATGTCGTCCATTGCGCCAGACCAGGGAGGGTTCGTCTCCATTTGGTGCCGGATCTGCCCAACCCTACCTCTGAGCTGGCAAAGACGTGATTATACCCGCCTTCACCTTCTTCGCCTTGATCTGTTAGCCATTCTCGGCTCCGACTTGAGCTCCACGACGTATTTCCCCAGTCTAGCCGACCAGTCGGGGGGCCTCCAAACGGACTCGTCCTACCGCTTCCAGGTGACCGGGTGTTCGGCGCACCACGACCAGTAGACAACTGAGATTGAGGTCGATGGAGATGCTTTCGTAGACTATGAATGGAGTGCTGGCGGCGAGCAGGAACGAGCAACCGATCCAGACCGAGTTCCCCTTCGTCGTCGTCGTCATCGTCATCGCTGTCATCAGACCACATGTCACCCGAAAAGGCTGATGTGCTACCCCCCGTTCTCGAACCGCTCGAAACACGTTGATGTGGTGCCATCCAGTCGTCGTTCTCCACCTTCATTCGGGCGAGGGTCGGCACGACATTCGCCTCTCGATCCTTTCCTCTCCGACGATGCTTCGACTTGTCCGCCTCTCTTCTCTGTCCGTTCCTATTTTTCGTAATGTCGTCACGGACACCATGTCGCGCTCGGGAACCCGCCCGTGAGGCTGGGGTAGAATGGCACGTGACCTTCGTGCAGGCCACCTGACCCTCACTTGTTTTTGCTTTTACATCCTGCACCTGTACGCAAAGAAATGGTGGTTTCACAGTCCGAGTCGGCGCCCTTCCTCTTCCTTGTCGGTTCGATTTGTCAGAAAGTGGAGAACTCTTGCGTGTCGATGGGGTTTTTGCTGTCCTCGTGGACGCGGCATCCGAGGTCACGGCTACCGGGCCACCGACACCACTTAATAAGGCCTTGGCAACCGATTCGATCCAGTTTCGTGGGAGTGGTGGATGCGCTCGGTGTTCATAATCGCCCGTAGTAAGGCGGGAGCATGATTCGTGATCAGATTCCATGATATTATCTTCGTCGTTGAGGATGACCGTGGGACGAGTGCCGATCCGACGTCCGAGTGCATGCGATCTCAGCGAAGCCTCTGATAAGGACGGACGTTTGACTAGGGGTTGAATATTCGGTGCTGATACCATATGGCGGAGATACGCGCGAGCATTAGGCGGATCTGGCTTAGTAGATGACGATGATTTGGATGAGTAATCATTAGGTTGGTGATGGTGATGGTTAATATGAAGGTGATGATGCGCCGAGAGATATGAATGGGAATTATGAGACAGTCTCTGCGCTGACTGATGCTGTGAGACCTGGTATGTATGAGTGCGCGGCGCCGGATCAGTCGACGCGTTGACGTAGGTGTGACGGCGCACGCTCTTCGAGGAGCCGCTGCGAGAGAGAGAGACCATCGAGGAAGTATATTTGGTCCTATCGTCCTCGATAGGTAATGTGCGAGCGAGTGGCGAGGGGGGAAGCGACCACGAATTCAAGGTAGATTGTTCGGGATTTGCCTCCGGAGGCGCCAGTCCGCGGGTGACGCTCGGGCCCCGACTCACGAACCCGGCGATGAAGTCGACAACGGCCCCAACACTTCCGCGTACACTATTTCCCATTCCGCCACCGCGCGTTTCGGCGGCAGAGCGCGCAGCGCGGTCTCTTTCGGGCGTGAAAACACGAGTCTCCTTGTAGCCAGCTTCACGAAGGAGATCCTCGAGGCGCTCGTATGTGTTGGAGGTGCCACGGCGGTGGAGCGGGACCCTGCCAAGCGAGTCCGGATAACGGGTGGTCAAGCGACCTCTCTGGGGTGTCAAAGGAGTGGGCAGGGCCGTAGAGGTCGGTGTGAGATGCGACGAAGTTGTTGGGCCATCCTGTGAGAAGGCGGTACGAGAAGTGGCAGGCTGTTTGGAGACAAGGAGTCGATCAGACTGCCGAGAAGTAAATTGGGTTTACACGTACAATGTCCGTCTGACGACCGACGGTGCCTCGTGCAGGCGCTGCAGTCATGATGTCGATTCTTGGCTGGCGTGCGCGAGATGGAGGGTGCCGGGTCCCCCAGCTGCCAGATGATGTGGGCGCTGGAGCAGTGTAAATGTAGGCAAGGAAAGGGAAGGAAGGTGATGGTGAAGATCAAGCCTGGTGGACATGCGGGGCCGATGCCGCGTATGGACAGCACTGCCACTCAGCGACGCCCACGTCCTCACTGTCATCTGACATGTCTTCGAGCTCGGCTGACATTGTCCACAGCGATTAGAGTGCAGCGACGCAACGCTCGCTTCGATCTCGGCGACCACACACGCACCACCTCGTCCACAGCTCGCCAGTCTGTATCGCGACTAGGTACGGAAGTGCAACGCTTTCCACAGGCGTGCCACCCTGACACCGAATGCAATTGCCAACGCCCGTTTACGTTGCACCGCAAACTTGATGAGCGGTTGATGTAAGAATGTAGCAAGGGCAGCGGCCGTCTGTGGACGCAGCGAGGAGGGCGACTTCAGGACGAGAAACGTATCAACACCATGCCTGCTGTATGACGATCCATTCACTCAAGCGCATATATGCGTGCGGTCATGGCTCTGGCGCTACCGGGCACGCGTTCGAAAGGACGGTAATCAGCAAAGACAGAAGGCTACCGTATCCATCGAGCGTACTTTCACCATGCTCCGGTAAGTTAATTATTTACTCACTCAGGCAGATGCTCGTGCCAAAGATGTGCACGCTTGAAGACGATCCTCATCGCGCTGCCAACGTTCAAAATTGGCTTGCATCGCAAGAACCTCGTTCCTCCATCAACTGCTTTTGGTCACATCACCGCTGTCACCAGGATGAGGTACCCAAAGGTCGAATGGTGGCCACGTCCCAGGAATGAATGAGCACATGCCTCGCGATCGTCAATGTCACTCACAAATAACGACACTTCGTCGCCGACAAAGATGACGCACAGCATGTCAAGAGCTCCATAGCGACTTTGGAACGGCTTGCCACGTCACGATCAGGTTGCGTCTACACGGCCAAATGAGTCATGGTACATACATGGCCATCTTTAGGTCGTGTGTCAAACAACGGACTAATATCCATGCGATCCTGTTCCCGGAAGGAGGGTCGTAACTCTGTTCCGACTGTGATGGACTTGTCCCTGGAGGTGTCTAGGCACAAGAACTGCGTAAAGAGAGTCTCCGAGGAGATTGGACCGCTTACGCTGGTCGCCGTCACCGAGGCTGTATCATCTTCAACAGTCTGTTCACGTGTCGGATTGTACCTCCCTAATGCATCAATCCCCACTGGTGACGGTGGGTCCATTGGCCGCGGATTGCGAAACGCGACCTTGGAAGGTCCTTCTAAAAAAGCAAGTCGGAATGACCGAGCCAGATGGGAGATGTAAACGAGAGATTCGCTGACAGTTGGTTGCTAAGTGTCTACACGTACACGCTGTGCTAACAATGTCGCAGCCAGCCTATCCGACTGCGTCTGAGCAGTTCGATCAGACAGATCTTCGAGGTAGCGTAATGATCCCGAACAATGGTCACCGTTGACAGCTCACATAGCCACTGCAATCTGGTACAGGGTCATGGTGTAATTTTACCTTTATGCAAAGGAAGAGGCTGCGCCGCCTGTAGCTGTCCGGACCACAGCATGATAAGTCGGTTTGTCCGCTACGTTCTAGCAGATAGGAACACGTAGCCAATGCCGGTATGGTTGTAAAGTCGACGTAAGAACGACAGTCTGATCGTCACCCGTGATGACTGCCAGCTATGAGGTTCCGCACACATATGTGTTTAATTTTATCTACTCATGAGTAAGGAAGACGTGCAGTCGTCTTCGGCGGATACAGAAACCTGGCAACGAAACGAATCAGGGGGTGTAGGCTGTGCCGGCGGATGAGGGAGTCGATGTGCTACAATCATTCGAAAGTTCGTGAGTACTCATGATCATGAACCAACTAGAGTCAGAACACCCGCCACTCCCAGCTGAGCATCTAATATCTAATTCCCAGCAATGTGGCATGCGTTGTTGCTTCGAGGTCCGTTGTTGCACTTTCGTACCCGCCGACTGCTCGTGAATAACTGCCGACACGACCGGCGCGTGGGGCAAAAGAGGCGACTAATACATGCTGGCCTGTGTCTACGCTGACTCACCTCATCGCAAATGAAGCCTGGTTTAGACACCCACCTGACTGGCGTCCACGCTACCGTTTTCCTAGCTAGGGGGGCAGTCCGGACCCGTATCTTCACTCGGTCGTCCCCAAGTAGACCATAGCATAGACAAGGTGAAGAGTCCGGGCTCTTGTTCGGTATAGTTCCTATGTTCCATTCCACTGAATTTCCTCCCAGTTTTCTTCAGCAGGGAGGGGTCATGTCGCCACTGTTCACAGCCTGTCGGTCATCAATGTAGACACCTAGACTTAGCTCCATCCAATCCTCCCAGAACACGGCATCTTCGCCACCAGGGCATGGATCACATGGTCAAGATATCACATTCTTGTGGCCTATGAATGAGGTATCGGTCCATTGGACGAGTCGGGCGAGCAAACGCAGCATCTCCTAGCTCCGTCACCATCCATCATGATCTGTGCTACCCTGGTTCTCATCGCGGTAGCGACTTTGGGCAGCACCACAAGGCCCGTCTTCATTAATGATACGCAGAGAGCGCACTCTAGCTCTCTCCTTTTCATGAGCGAGACCTGTCAGGAAATTTCTTCCTCTATTTCCGCCGCCTCAGAAGTCTACAATTTTGGTTCGTCGTTGTATTCATCTCCAATTCGAGTTTCCGTTCGAGCATGACAATTGCCGTAGCAACGGTTAACTACACAGAAGATATCGATCACTGGGCATCATCGAGCACCCAGTTATCAGCATGCTCATTCGAGCCTGGTACTCCCGAAGATGTTGGTGTTGCCGTGAGCACACTCTACTTAACTCGTATCTCACCTCTTTAGTGACCAAGGATATTGTGTCTAGCTGCGAATTCTCGGCCAGAGAAACACATCATTTGCAGTCAGTATTATTTCATTCCAGGCATAATCTAAAATCCGCAATGTGTCCCTCAGGTCAAGGGTGGTGGTCACGCCACAAATCCTGGATTTTCGTCAACCAGTGGCGTTCACATAGCAATGTCGAGGTTCTCTGATGTTGTATATGATTCCACAACACAAACAGCTACAATAGGAGCGGGTCTCGTTTGGGATGATGTTTACACGGCGCTTGAGCCAGATGGAATGAATGTTTCTGGTGGACGGGGAACCGGTATAAGTGTT
>JBBPKT010000926.1:0-12323 GCA_038089395.1 Pulveroboletus frians
ATCGACCACTGGACCTTGAGCACCTCCGAGAGCCGTCGAGCCCCTCCGTGGATGGTGTCACGGATGGCCTTCAAGTGGGCACAGGCACCGGCTACACCGCCTTCAGGGTAAGCTTTAGGAAATCTCCTCGTGCTTGGGTAGACTCCCCAGGTCTTCCCCGCTTTCGGCCAACCGCAGCGTCCTCCTTTTCCACTCCACACTCGGGGCAGTATGATTTCGAGCGGGAACCTGCCCAAATCCCTGCCTCTCGCGTAGCAGATGCCCGAACCGACTGGCAGGTGTCCAAGATTATTGGGACTTCCTCACCCTCACCTCGGCAGGCGACATGACGTGAACCTTTAGAAGTCTTGGTTTACGGAATCTGGTTCGTCTGTTGAAGCTCCTAGGCAGACAGACGTTGGGAGTGCAAGCATCTCAACGCGTCTATGATGGCAGCTAACGAGGCCTTGGGCTTGTGATTACCTGTGGATGTTCGCGGGAGGGATCGCTCAGTTTCCTGACACCAAGCCTTCCATTCTCCGGGGTGATCAAGTATTCAACGGATGACTGTACATCAAACTTTTTACAATTGTCGGAGCTCGGAGCTGTGCTCGTCGACAACCCCATTCAAATGTCGCTTCGACGAATCCCACTCAACCCAACAACAAAAAACAAATGCTAATATGATTACAAAGAGATGTTATGCGATTTTCACCGTCTGGTGGTCGTAGCGATGATGATATTGCAGACATCCACGAGTAGGCGCGAGACGTACCTTGGCGTAGAGCGAATCCACCACTTTACCGACCTGCTCGAGGGTATCGATAGCAGCCCCATATGTGTTCTGAATCGGAAAGCGCCCGTGTTAGAAGCACACAACAGTCACGGGAAGACGTACATCGACTTCGGGTTCGTCATACACCAGAAGACATCCCCTTCCTTGGTCGAGTACGCCGTGAAAGACTTTATCCAAGATCATCTGCGATAGTCTCTCGGAGACGTCAATCCGGGAAAACACGCCAGGGCTACGTCTTACTTTGCTTCGACCTCTTGTCGACTCTGGCCGACTTGCTTCGCCACGTAGTCGATTTCGACAACAGAGTACGGTTCGACGATACGCAGTAGGTTTTGCTGCAACAAGGTATCGTACAACGCGGCGAGGTGAGAACGAATTGTCTGGTCAGACGAGAGTTCTGGCGAGTGTTTAGCTTCCTGGCGGTGTAGGGCAGACAAGAACCGACCATCTTTGTAATCGCGCAACACTTTCTCAAACTCGGCCAGGTTGCGGTTTTGATGTGCGATCGCAATCGCGCGCATACATTCGATCTCTCGCAATTGGGCATACTTGGTCGTGAGCTTGACGGATAAAAGGGAGGTGACGTCCTCGGGCTAGATGACTAAGGTCGATAGGAGCTCAAGATCCTCGGTGGATGAACTCACCAAGTTGAGCATGACTTTGCACAAAAGCATGTACTTGAGCGCAGTCAGTGCACCCGGATCGTCCTGAGCTGTCAAATTCTCAAATGTCTCAACAAAGTACGAATATGCCGTGGTATAATCCTTGTCCTCTGCATGCAGGATACCAGACTGGAGGTCGAGCGCGGCTTGGAGGTGAGGTGGACAGTATATCGAGTTGGCAGCCGTTCTGGCGGATGTGAGTGCAGCCTTGGATGACGCCGTGTGAGAATGAAGAAGCTCGCGAAGGAGAGTGACGTACCTTTGCCTTGGAAAAGTTACTTATCCCTCGATAGACGCGACTTTCGAGAAGGTGCACCTCGGTGAGGATCATCTTATCGTCGAGTCTCTTGAGTTCCGTCAAAAGCGTATCAATCCGTGTCAATGCAGCCTTGTATTGCAGGGCTTCCAACTGCCTGAAAACGTCCGTTGAGCAACACCGACATCACTCGACACGTGGGTTCCTCACAGCGCGACGAGGCGAACTTCGAGACTATGCTTGAGGAAGATGCGTTTTTCACGATTTGACCAGTCGATGTTGTCCATGAGCACGTCGATTTGTGTTTGGCGACTGTTGGGAATATCGCTAAAGTAACTGAGCAGGGTTCGGACTAGATGGCCCGTTAGGACGTGTGCACGGAACGGTACACGACGTACTAAGCTTGGCCGTCTTGGCCTTGGCTGTCGACGACATGAACGACCTCGAGAGCGTGATGACCTCTGCAAGCCCTTTTGCATTTCTACGAACGGTGACGGATGAGAGAACGAGGCGGGAATCTACCCACTTTTGATCACGATGCAGTTCGGCGAGCTTGATCATCGCCGCTTCTTGTTCTCGCAGTGACTGATCCCGATCGCTGGCGGAAGCGGCACCACTGGCAGCCGACGCTGCAAGAGATGTGACCGGGGGTGTGAGGACATGAAACGACGTACTGGCTGAACCGAGGATTTGCTTGTAGATCTGCTCTGCATGTTTGGGGTTGGTGGTCGCGACCGACTCGGCCTCTTGGAGCAGTGCGCTGTGGGTCGACATGGTAAGTGGAAGACAAGCGTGCCCAGCAATGACGCGTCTCCAGGCGTGGGAATATGGACGATAGACGCCTCAGCTCGGACTGGATACTGAACATCGGCGAATCGATAACATTTCGTCCGTGGTAAGCAATCCATACACCATCGACGTTCTGCAGAAAACTAATCGTAGTCGAGGTTTATGGGTCAAACTGGCCCCCAGGCTCCGCTTCCTTCCTTGTGCTCGCCACTCGCGGGGTGGAAGCACGCCCCCTAGCACACTCGATCGAATGGGAACAGGACACGCCAAAAAGTCGAGCGCCACCGATCCGCTATCGACCCGCGGCGCGTCCCAAGAGTGCACATCCCATACCCGTTCTGTCATAGAGCGTGCGCAGGTGCCATGCACAAGTGGGTCCGAACTCCTTGCACCTTCTCTCAAGGTTGTCTCAGTGAGCAAGCTTGACCACAAACGACGTTCGTCCACACCATCGACCGTCCCTCGCTTTCCAAATGATCACGACGACGTCCCAGTGGGCGCCAACCGCTCGGCCAGCGCCCTATCGCCCTCTTTCCCGCGCAGAGCCGGGCCGCAGATCAACCGCGTTTATCGACCATCTGAATTGAATATTGATGATCGATCATGTCCATCTCAGCGCGTCAGACTGGATTAGGAAACATCCTAGACGTGTCTTGATCGACGCTCACTGGATATATATGGCGCCGAGGGACGGAGGAACGACTGAGATGATGTGGGCGGGGTCTGTTGTTGTTCCTCGTCGTTTGAGCGCCACCGGCGTCTAATGTCTTGATGGGTCTCTCGGCCCGGATACGCTCATGTTCGCTCCAGCCAGCCACGCAGAGACCACGCACGAGTACCGCCTCTCGATGCATGTAACAACTGCCCATTCTAAACATCGACCGACAACACATGTGTCGAGGTTACGATAATTAAGTCTCTCACTAAAGTAGACTACGCTGAACATAATCTGCATAACCATGCCATTATGACATGAAAAAACAACAAGGCTGGTCCATTCGTGGGTGGAACAGAGTAAAGTAGAACGTGGACCGAGAATAAACGAGACCGAGAAACGCACCAGATGCGATGCAGACATATGCCAAACAAGACCAGACAAACACTTTTTCGAATCGTTCAAGGAGTGGAGGATGGAGACAAGCCAGCCGACGCACACGCTACGCGCCACGCTGCATCGCGTATCGATCATATTTTTTATTCGCCGACGACGTCGACGTGGCCATGCTCTGTCGTTCGTCCGCCTTCTCTCGCTCAAAGGACGATAACGGCGTGATAGAATTTCCTGCTGATGTCATTGCGGGCGTCGTTACGTACGGATAGGGTGCCAATCGAGTGGATGACATCGTCGATTCGTCGGCTCCTCGGAAAGCACGCTGAGACGGCGGATTCGAAAACGGGGATGGCGTCGGAGGGAACAGGCTCGTGCCAGGGTGAAACGGCAGCCGTCCCTCGTGTCGCAGCCCATGCGGCGGCGGTGGAGGCGGGGGAGGATGCGAATAATGCACAAAATTCAAGTTGCTCGAAGGGGGTGAGGGGGAAGACTCTGGCGCGACGGGGCTGTGGTGAGAGTACACGTCGCTTCCGGACGCTGAACCGACCGAGGACGTCGAAGCAAACGAAGCACTCTCAAACGTGCCCCGGGCCTCGGGAACGGCATTAATGGCAATCGGCGAGGATTGGCTCGAGCCCTCTTCCTTGATGGCGACCACGCTCGGCTTTTCCTTCTTTCGCCGCTGGGTCGTCGTCACGTGTCCCTCCTTTTTCGCACGAGAGCGAGCGTAGCGGAGACCACAACTAAGGTACGACACATGTGAGCGGGCAGTTCATGACACAAAAAACGAGGAAGGTGACGAACGCGTTACAAAGCTCCTTTTTGCCGCTCGGACCTTTCCTCCATTCCGGGCTAGATATTGCCTTGCAGCTCGTGCACCGCAGGATCCCAACGGGTCGATTGGTATTCCGGGTGGGGACCGGCTCCCGTGCGGCACCTGGACTGATGCGGTGCCGAGGAGGCGGTACAACGTCTGGAGAGGAAACGGGCAAGCTGATATTGTCCGTGCGGCGCCTATCTGGGTAATCCACGTCCGGGCTGGGTGTAGGTTGGTACCCATGCTGCGGACCACGCGTGTCATAATTTGGGGGTTCTGAGGCCCTATTGGAAGGTTGGGTGCCGTATGGTGCCTCACGCAATGGACACGAAGCAGGAAGGGCACTCAGCGTGTGTGTCGGGCTGCTGCTTTGCGGCCACCGGTTATAATTTAAGAAGGAAGAAGAGTCAGGGTGAGTGGACCATGACGGAGAGGAATAAGACGGCATAGAACCGACGAAATGATTGTAAGACGGCGATGGTGCATTAACCGGGGGCAGTGTATAGGAACCTGGCGAAACATCGTAGGTGTGCTGGGTGTGATTGGGTGCATAACTTTCCTGGGCCCTGTTTGGGTAGGACGGATGGGCAGATGACCCCGTACTATTGCGAGGACTGTTCTGGATGGTATGACAGGCAAACATGATTGTGCCTAGGGGGGGCGTAAGAAACGCATGGTATGACGTCAAACAAAGCACGGACCATGAGGTATGAAGACGCTCTCTACTTCGCCGACGACCGGTGGCATCGTGCCAACGATCCTCCACCTTCTCGTGCAGCTCGTCTTTGCACTGCTATCGTGTGCAGGTGTTTGGACGGCAGATGCCCGCTTGGCGAATTCCCTGGCGGACGGTTTGTTGGAATAGTCGTGGCTGGAGTCGGGCGGCCAGCTGAGGAGGACTTTGTAGTCATGGGCACTGGAGTTGGACAGGATCTGAAAGACGCGGGTGAGGACGCCAGGCTGTGGGCAGTAGAGACGGAGTCTTTGGTCGAGGAGGGCGAGTTGTTCTGGGCTCATTGTGGGTGTGCCACACCAGTTCGTCCATGGTGTCTTGCGCTGTTCGTCATTATCGGCTGGGCCGAGATCGGCGACGGCGTGGATGAAGCAGAGGACGAGGCTTTCGGCTGCCCAGCTGATGGCGATGTCGACGGCCATGTAGTCGTCGTCGAGGGCGATCTTGTCTGCATCGGTCCACTGAGGGAGTGGGCCGGTGTAGCCCAGCAGACGGCGGACTCGGGCGAGGCGACAGTACCTGACCCTGGTACAAGGGTTAGGGATAGGGTGGAAGTGTCAAGGGGAAGGACGGACCTCGTGACGGTGCCATGTATCGTTCTTTGTTCGAGGGCCTCTGTGAGGTCGGCTCTGGCGGAGGCCTGTTCCTCTGGGTGGACGAAGTTGAGGAGGGACTTTCCGATGAGGAGGTCAGCCTGATCTTCGAGGTGGCTTGCGAGGAGGGGATCGAGGTAGATGAACTGCAAATCTGAGGACAACAAGGACCAGTCTGAATGGGAGGGGTGAGTGCAAGTGCGGCCGAGATCGTGGAGAGAGATGATCGGATGTCCGACCGGGGGCAGGGAAAACAAAGGGCTTACAGCAGCGGGTTTCACCGAATTTTGGGAGGGCGTGGATGGGATCTGAAGCAAAGGAGGCGGGCATGGCGGGTGCGGGCGGGGGGGGGATGGGGTGGTAACCTGGGAGAGAAGAAAGGGGTAAGTGCGATCTCGGTGTTGGGTTAAGTACGGGGTCAGGGAGCGATTGTTGGGCGACGCCTCGTTGTGACGGCGCGAGGAAGCTCATGAGGAAGGAAGGCAACAGAGCGAATTGACAGGGCGGGTTAAAATATGGCGGCTGAATAAGGTGGTATATATCCCACTTGCTCGCAGCAGCAGCAGCACCGCGCGCGCGTCTGGTTCGGTGTGGACGTCTCAGCTGGTCGGGATGGTGGGCGACTCAGGAGATCCGGGTGAGATGGTCTTCCTGACCTGCCACTTATTATCCACTGTGGCGACTGTCGTGTACGGGGAGAACGAGGAGGACAGCCCCCACAGACGATCTTCTCCTCGTCATCCGTCCTCACGAGCGACGACTGACGGCATCCAGCTCTACCCAAATTGCCTTTTCTGGTCGCTTCCTCATTTCCTGAAGACAATCGCGATCGCAATGACCGACCGGAAGAACATCTGGGTCGCAGCGGGTGATGGCGACCTGGTCCGCGTACAGGTCCGTCTACTCACCCACCTCGTCCGTCTTCTCACTCCCGCGCAGGAACTCGTCGAACAACAAGGCATGTCGCCCGCCGTTCTTGTCAGCCCTGCTCACCCCCACCAGCGGTCTCTCCCAACGCACCGGACCCGTACACGTACACGCCCATGCACGCGGCAGCATCGTATGCCCAGCTCGATGTGCTCGCCTATCTCGTCGAACAAGGTAATCGTCCAGGATTGGCAGACGCTCCCCTTGACCATCCGTTCCAGGTGGTGACGTAAACATCACTGATCAGGACGGGGACACGCCGCTCTACACCGTCGAAACCATCGCTGTCGCCCAATACCTCATCCATCACGGTGCCACCATCGACCGGCGCAACCACGCAGGCATCTCGGTGTGTCCCCCGCCCCCACACGGTGTGCATGCTCACCCCCGACAGCCTGTGGAACACCTCCGGGAGGATTTCCCCGAGGTCGCTGCGTATCTGCAGTCGCGTCTGCCAGAGAGCATCTCCGCTGAGCCTCGGGTCTCGCAAGACGCCGCATCAGACACTTTGACATCTCATTTGATCCAGTCCGTCAGTGACATCATGCAACGTGCAGAAGCACAAGGAACAGACCCAGATCGCGACCTGAGGGCTGCCGTCAGCCGAACCGTTCTCGAAGGCGTCCTCGCTGGATATGACTTGGCCACCCAATCCAGCGCGGACACACCACAGGATCACAGTCCGAAGCGACCCAGAATGAACGGCTTTCACGAGTAGTACTTGTTCCCTGTACCTAGTCGACCGTCCGTTCCGGTGATCACGATCGCGCGCGTGATCGATCGCACTGATCAGCCAGTATCTATCCAAACCATCCCAGTGAGAGAGAGCGCCTCGGACAGACCCACCCTCGCCGTTCCATTTCGCCCAGGACCGCAGCACGTATAAAACACTTCGAAAGAACCCGCACGTCGCGGGACCCGGTCCCACGGCATCCCAGTGGGTTCGGTCTCGTCCATATGGATAATATGGACATCCATCGCTGCCCGCATCAAATACATCCATTCCCAATTCGAAGCACTGCGCCAGGTCGCGTGCGTGGTACACTTCTCGAGCCAATCCTCGTCCGTCCCCTACCCTCGACCGCGGCCATCCTGTGCGCGTTCCATATTGTGAAGCAGAAGTGCGCGACCAGAAGGCGTCCGTCGCCCAGCTCATTTGTCGAGTGGAGCTCGAGGTCCCCGTCGCAGACGTCAACGCTTCTGCCAACTATGAAGTTGCACACCACTTCCGCACCTAAACAAACTTCCTTTTTTGGAAAGCGTGATAATACCTCCCTTCTGACATGCCCCCGCAAAAAGACATCATGACTCGGTTTGCGACGCTCGCAACGACGATCACGCACGAGGACATTCTCACTCGACCACACACACCGCACGATACCCCCGTACTCAGTCTCGCCACCGAAGCACAAGCAAAGGGATACCATGCCATCGCTCTCCCGCTCACCACCGGTACATGGCGCGACCGGTGGCGAAACATGTGCATCATGCCTTCCACAGGCGCTGCAGGAAACGAGGAGGTGATAGCTGCTGAGAAGGCGGCAGAGGCATGGAGGAAGTCGCCTTCATTTTTACTTGATGAGGTGACGATAACAAGACTGGGTGAGATCTCCCCCCCGTCCTTCCCACAGCCCTTGCCCGAGATGTGCCACTCATCAGAGGGAAATTGATAGATGAGGCGGAGATCGTCGTGGCAATGGCATCGGACTGGCTTCAGTTGGATGCCACCGATGACTGGGTTCGTCATGACTCTGGCATCGTGAGTTCCTTTCACTCTGCTCAGATAGCGGCCATCATCCCCCCCCCCCCTCCATTTGGCATACCCTGTCCTAAATAGTCATCGTCAATGGGCGCAGCCCCCCATCCAGGATCATGCTCACGGCATCCCCTTCTGCTTAGGCTCTCCAACAGGAGGTCACATACGCTTCGTATCTCAATATCCCTGCCATCATCCTCCCCCCGCCAAGAAATAGATCACATGTGGCTTCATATGGACGTATCGTAAATGAGTGTCTTCGGAACATCCCGTACATGCACTTTTCAGTTCGACTACCCATCTATGACCCCGCAGTGTTTCAATCCATCGAATCACTGCCTCACGGAGATCCGAGTGCGGGCAGCGCCTCGACGCTCCAACCGTCCTCCCCCAGAGTGGGTACCTTTCCACAAAAGCGTCTCAAGTCCTTCAAAGCGTCCGAGGCTGAACTCAACGCCACCTGGGAAATGTGGGACGTCGTTCGTACCGTCTGCGATCACAGCGCACGGTTAACGCTGAGTGCGTCCATCCATCTCTCTCTGCTCGTTGTCCTCATCTCGGCAGCGCTCGATCTCACCCTACCACTCCCCGCGAACGCGGGCGTGTTGGACCGGTGGGCGGCCGAACCCGTTCAGCACATCTTTCTGCCCGCGTCTGCGTTTATCGCAAACGTCAAAGGTTATCCTGTCTTACCAAAAGGCACCCAAGCCTTCGTTCGGCAAAGCATGATCGTGGGTCCACGATCATCTTCTTTGACGTATCACTGACCGACCTTGGACAGCATCGTCCGGCGTTCATCCTCTCTGGTGTCAACACCGGCCTACACGTCATGGGCGGTGAATCTGCGTATTTACAATACATAAAACATCTCGAGAAAAGCAGCCCTGCCATGCAGGCAGCCAAGACAGAAGGGTCCGTCGAACACTATGCGCCAGGCTACCAAGACTATCTCCAAAACCCCCTACAGGTACGTCTCCGGTGGATCGCGGCGGGTGGTGCTCCAGTGACGACAACGGGTAACACAGCCCCTGATGGACAACCTTCCGTCAATCACGTATCAAACGTTCGAGCAGGATCCTGTCAAGTATCACAACTATGAAGAGGTGAGGACCTCCACGCAGTGTTTTCCGTGCTGAATCCACCATATCTGGTAAAGGCCATCTACCGTGCCCTTGTGGACTGGCCAGACAGCGAGCGCATGTGCGTCCGCGGCCGCCTCGCTTGGTGATGTGACCTAATAGCACGTAGTGTCATTTGCGTCGCTGGGGCGGGGCGTGGTCCCCTCGTTTCCCGTAGCCTCAAAGCTGTCCAAAGGGCCAAAAAGGAAGCATTTATATACGCAGTCGAGAAGAACCCGAATGCGTTTGTGACGTGAGTCCCCATCCGCATGTATTCTCGACCCTTGCTTTGTTCATCCGACGGGTCAGCCTCCAAAGTCGCAAGGCGAACGAGTGGGGTTCTTTGGTGGAGCTGATAGCTGGTGATATGAGACGGGTGGAGGTGCCAGAGCCTGTCGACATCTTGGTCAGCGAGCTGTTGGGGTCATTTGGAGATAATGAATTAAGCCCTGAGTGTTTGGACGGCGCGATGCGGTTTCTGAAGCGTAAGTGCGTTCGGGCTCTTCTCCGCAACGAGGGTCTGCTGACGGACGTTGTTAGCGGACGGCATTTCGATACCGTCGTCCTACACGGCCCATCTTGCACCTCTGTCCTCACCAAAGTTGTATAACGCCGCGCGGGAGACCAGGGACCTCAAGGGTGTCGAAACGCCGTATGTGGTGATGTTCCAAAACGTCAACATCCTCAGCGGTGACGGTGGTGGTACCGCGGGACGATGTGGACCAAAAGTACAAGAGTGTTGGGATTTTGTGCATCCGAGAAAAGACGTCATCGTCGACGAGAGAGGCAAGGCGCTGGTTGCTCGCGCGAGTGGTGCACGGTGCTCACGGGGAACGACAGGCTTACCGCTTACAAACAGCCACAATGTCCGGTCTGCCAAGCTGTCCTTCCATATCCCACACGCGGGGGTGATGCACGGACTGGCGGGCTATTTCGAGGCGACGCTGTATGGCAATGTAGGACTGAGTATCCATCCCAATCGCAAGGAGCAGGTTTCCAAGGACATGTTGAGTTGGTTTCCACTCTTCTTTCCGTTCCGGGTGCGCCTCTCTATCTCCACCGCCTGGGGCAGAGAGCAGTAATGTATTTATCGCAGGAACCGCTCTATCTACCTAGCAACTCGGAAGTACAGGTGTCGGTATGGCGTCTCACAAACGAGCGACAGGTGTGGTATGAGTGGTACGCGGAGTCGTATCTCCCGGTCGCGAACGTCTCGTTACCTGTCGAACGCAACGAGGACGACGCGTCTGCCGCGGATGGGTCGCCTTTTGCGTGCACATCGACCCACGTCGCTGTCCCTAGTCCGATCGTGGATGCGATCGACGTGTTCCCACCGGCTGAGCCACCTGCTCATCGGGGGGGCGTGGAAATCAAACTGCCCGGTGGTGCCGTCAAGATTGGACAGACGGCGTTGCATAACCCGGGTGGTCGTAGCAGTTGGATTGGGTTGACATGACTGAGTGGGTTCCCTTGGCGACACAATAAAAAGTAACCTAACCAGTGCACGGGAAATGCGTTCCTACTCTCCGTCTGTCGATGTCTCACATTCGGTTCATGGAGTCCCGGTCTGTACTTTGTCGTACGCCATGACTCCACGCTGCCGTACCAAAAATAAATTTTGAAACTCCGAACATGTCGACCCATCTCGGTTGCGCCGTCTTTTTCATCTTCTCTACCACTACCTACTTTTTTTCCGTGCGGTAAACACACGTCGCTCACTACCCTCGACAATGAAGTCTACCACTTTCGTTGCTGCCCTCGCTGCCGTCGTGACCGCCGCCTTGGGTCTGACCATCAACACACCGTGCGTGTCGTCATGCCTACCGTTTTTTCGCCCTCTCATGTTCATTCCGTTGACAGTGCTAGCGTTGTTGAGTGCGGTAAGCTGTGGTATTTCCAGGATGCGTAGGACCGGTGTTGATGCATTGACACGGCCAGAACCCACTCAGTTTAACTGGTCTGGTGGTACCGCACCCTACTATTTGTCCCTTCTCCCAGGTATGTGAGGTTATTTTCGTCTTGCTCACGTCAACGGCTAACTCATTGTGAACGTTAGCCGCTCAAACGACGGCTACTCCCGTACGCAAATGCACTGCTGTTTTTCGGACTCGTGTGTGTTCATCTGCATGCTGTAGATTATGACGTTCCCTACTCAAAACGGCAACTCTTATACCTGGAATACCAACCTTGGAAGCGGCACTAGCTTGTAGGGACACTCGTCGTTTGACATGGGATCCCATGCTAAAATGTCGTGTACAGCACCATTTCTTTGAAGGACAGCACTGGAACGGTGGCATACTCTGACATCGTTACCGTTCAGGCTGGATCTGATAGCTCCTGCCTCACTAGCAGCAACAGTGCTTCGGGAGGTGCTGCTTCTACTGGTGGATCCTCTGGAGCGACTACTGCCGCTGCTGGCACTACTGCTGCCGGCACCACCGCTGCGGGTACCACTGCGGCTGGGGCTTCTGCCAGCTCGAAGAGCTCTCCCTCTGCCACGTCGTCTGGCAGCACCGCGACTCAGTCCAGCTCCGCTGGCCGTCTGGGTGTCTCATCTGCGTTTGGTGTCGCCGGTGTCATGGGCTTGGTTGGTGCTGCCCTCTTTTGAGCATCGATCGATGTGCCGGTGTTGACGAATCATGTACGACGACGGACGATGACCCCCAGTATCGAGACAGTTTTATCATTCAGTTAATATTCACTACCTGTCGTTGCTGTGACTTGATTCGTCTCCGAATGGATTCGTATGTTGGTTTGTAGTTGTCATTTGTGTGGTCCAGTCGGCTTTGAATCTGTCTTGGAGTGTGCATAAGAAGTGCGACGCCGCTTGCACGGAGGCCTGGCGT
>JBBPKT010000927.1:0-12314 GCA_038089395.1 Pulveroboletus frians
AGCCACATACGATACGATACTACAGCGCACGTATTAACTACCGCTCGTAGTGCAGTCTTCTTAGGTAATGATATAGTCCGTTAGTCTCGTACAACGACTGAGTGCAGTCTTCTTAGCCCGACGTCGCTCTTAACCTTATAGTCCTAGGGGCCAACGAAGGGGGAAATGACAAGTGGTCAAAGCTGGGGTTTAGCCAGCTGGGACCGCTGCCTTATATATTGGCAAGGCCTGCGCACAGACCAAGCTATACACTACTATACATGGATATATACTATGCTACATATGGTAAGACAGTAATGACTGTGGGTAAAGAATGGAAGTGCAGACAGAGATAAAGACTGTGAGGCTGCCATGAGGTGAACCCTGAGATCTGGATCAAGATCCGCGGAGATGAGATCTAAGATAAATAAGATGTGATACATGGAGGAGATTAGATCAGATCGGGAGATCTAGGAGGTGGCAGGATTGCCATGGAGATCCGATGGAGATAAGGGTTAGGGTAGTCTAAGGGTTGTCAACATGTAACCCTAGAGGCTATGATGTCATGGATGACGTCGAGGGTCTGGACATATCACGTGATTGGTCATGTGATCGGCCTTGTGGGAGGTCACGTGACTTAACAAGTGGAATAAGGAGGGAATGTGGGTGAAAGAGTGAAAGATGAAAAATTAGGTGCATGTGGTTCATAACAATATTCTAACAGAATGATTGCTGGGTGCATAGTATGTGGCTGATGTGGATGTGAACACCTTGATATCACCATTGAGTAATGGGCAATGTCACAGGAGAATCTGGTATGTCCACCTCAGGGTTTAGTTGATCATACAAGAAACACTGAACACATTCAATGAGTCCTGGAAACCCATAGTGGGCAGCTACATGCTTACAGTCTACTCCCTCCTAATGCATACCTGTCGGGAAAGGGCAAAAGCTATGGGTTATTAGGGAGTATGGAGTATTCAAGAAATGACTATGGACAAAAAAATAATATTGATAGTAGGCACATATAAGGCTAGTTTTCAAGTCATTTACGAGAGAAGTAGTTTGTAATCTTGCCATCTCTCATGCCTTGCATCTCAAGTGCTCATGTCCTGCACCCAAACGATCCCACAATGGCTTCCACCTGGTGTGTGAATGGGTCGTCCCAAGTCTTCACATAGTTTAGCACTGCCATCACTTCTTAGAGGGCTTCTTGTCATGTTGTGGCCTGCTCGACCACTATAATGTCAGCATCACCACTTAAGTCCCTTTCCTGAGCCTCCTTTGCATCCATTACTGTGCAATAGATGTTGTCATTGGTTGCATTAAAAATGTTGTGATCAGATTCGACTACTAGGTTAAGAATTTTGCCAAGATCCATTCGGTTTGACCTCTGGAGGGCACCTCTCTCCTCTAGGTCATCAAGCGCTTGTTGGATAAGTGTTTCAGCATGTGTGATGGAACAAGGATCGTCTGAGGACTTGACCACAGATGTGGATCCACTGGCTTGAGCAGGAATGATGTGACTTGTGCACAGAAGGGATGAGATGGGAACTGATGGCAACAATGGGTCTGATTGCAAGTCAGAGTCAATTAGCAAGATTCCAGCCTTGTTCCAGCATTTTCGGATGGTTGTGGCATCTACCTCACTCCAAGCCTGCTTGGCCATGATCATTGCATCGAGCTGATTGATGCTATAGATCTCGGAGGGAGTAGTACCTGTATTATACAAGTCAACTGCACAGTCAATGAATCTTGCACGATAGTGGGCTTTAAAGCACCGAATAATCCCCTGATTGTTAGGTTGTATGCATGATGTGAGATTTAGCTCAAAAATTTTAACACGGACATTGGTGAGATTGTTGGGAATGATGTGGCCAGCGAAGTTGTTCTGGAGCAAGAGAATTTTCCTTCCCTCATCTCTGAATTCTCGATCCTAGTCCAGTAGCCACTCCTGATAGATGGCAGATGTCATCTATGCTTTTGCATTGTTCCTATAGTAGAAACCATGTTGTAAGCCAGTTTTATTTTGAAATGCACATGGTTTATGTGCTTTTCCAATAATGAGCAGAGCAAGTTTTTTTGAGCCATCAGCATTAGTCATGAACAAATAGGTGAGCCAAGCTTTATTTCCCTTGATATCAGATTGCTGCTTGTCACATAGGCCATGATCTGGTGGCATACTATCCATATCCAAGTTAAGTTAAGTTGGTCTGATAAGTCTAAACTTGTTAGAAATGTTTTGAAAGACATGCATGCATAGAATGATGCAGTTTCATCGGTGTTAAAAATATCATGACACTTGTATCCACCTGCCTTTATGAGAGCTTGAATACGAAGCTGTTCATTCTTAACCTTCTCAAGAGTCACAGAGCCAGCTTCCCCATGGTGCTTTATCTCCTTTAGCCCAACCCTTGCTTTGTATCAGCTTAACCATCCTTTGCTCAGCTTTAGTCACTTATTGTCAGGTACCCCAATGAGATTAGCAAATTTCTGCCACTTTTGGCAGATAATGTCACCAGTGAGAAGAATCCCATCTGCCATAGCCTTTGAAACCCAAAGGTCAAGCATTTCAGTGACCTCTGGATGCTGTGTTTGGCGGATTCATTTGGCACTGCATACCATTGCTGTGCTCCCCTCATATTCTGCATGCCATACAGCTTCCTGCTTGACCCATGCTGATATCCTTGGTTGTTTGAGTTGAAGATTAGGGTAAACTGAGTCAAAATGTTTTGCTGTTTTTGACTGATTTCGACCATTGGCATGATGCCAATTAAGAATCTCAATTCTTTGTCCAAGGGTAGCATTCTCCTTCTTTTTGAACACTGGGGGGGTGGAGATTTTCACTGCCCTAGATTAGCATTTACAAGTTGTGTAGGGCCTGAATAGAGTTAAATTTAGCAAGTATAAAGAAAATAAAAACAAAGAGCACTACACTTTCACTTCAAATTATTCAGAGACTTGAGAGTCTTCTCTCCTTTATTAGCAAGATCTCTTAACTTCTGGACAATGGATTTTCTTCTTTCATCTAATTTCTCCAGTTCTTGTTCATAGTCAGATGCATGGTCTAATATTTCCACCACCTGAGTTTCATCCACCAAATTTCCCACATTATCTAGCCAGTCTTTATCAGCTTCCGATATTGGCTGATTGGCCTTAAGGTTAGCTTTGAGCTTGGCCCTCTGGTCTTGTGTGAGATTTTGAAGCTGTGTTAATCCCTTTTTTAGCACATTGACAGGTTTCATGACAGTGGGAATTATGGTGATGTCATATTCTGAGTTATCCAACTGCAGGAATCAAATGTGGTATATCCCAAATATAGATATATTCCATGCTTAGTCATTAAATTTATGGGTTTTGGCTGGGGAAAATGACTATGTACTATGGGTTATGGGTTATTGACATTGAATCCCTGCAAACCAACTTGGGATATGCCAAAAGCTATGGGTAATGAGGGAGTATAGGGTATACCCCCTATGTGTTAGGAGGGAGTAGACTGTATATGCCTGCAGTATGTTTGGTACTAAAACATATCTCAGATACATGTAGTTAGTGCACATATGTAGAATAGACATGTCACAACATGTACTACTTGCCAGGTTTTCTTGCAAGTTGAACTTCAAAAATGGAGTCATCCCCTTCAATGGCCTAAGATTCATCCTCTGCATCTCCATCCTGGGGTTCTACAGTGAGGACACTGAGTGCCCTCCCTTGCACATCTGAGAGCCCATATAGCATTCCCTGTTGTGTGAATACCAAGTGCACAGCAGCCAACTTGTCTAGTTATTGGTTTGTAATCAACATTTGCCCAAGTGTCTCAAATTGATTAAAATGGTGCCATGGTTCCTTCACTGCCTTGATATGCCATGAATCTGTAATTGAAGAACAAAGACTATTTAGTATACCAAACATTTCAATTAGCATGTGATAATGAACCATGGCATATTGATGAGATAGGGAGAAATGGTCTCAAACCCCAATCTTCTTGAAAATCTCCCATTCAAGATGGAACCAATGTACTGCATTATCAATGGCATCCAGATCAGCTTCATTGATGATGGACTTTCACATGATATAACAGAAGTTGAGAAATGCCATGATAGCATGAACTATCTTGTCTGGGATGAGCCTGTAATTGCAGGCAAATAAACCTTACATAGAAGTTAGCAATTTAGTACTTTAGAGATCAATAAAGAGGAGGACTGCTTACCTTCATCAGTGCTTTAGAATCATCCCCTGTCCATTGTTTAAATCCTTGACCTTTAGGGAATTGGCATAGTCCAGGAAATGGAGGCACAGCAGCAATCCTGTTAATGAAGCAAGGTTTACCCAGTCTGTAGCTAGATTGCATAATAAAATCATGATGCACCTGTGATCAATCTCAGCTATGATTGCAGCTGCTTGCTGTTTTGGGTAGGTATGTTCTAGATATTCGTTGACCCAGCTAATGAGGTGGTTTTTGAAGGTACCTTTGATAAATTGATGGAGGAGATCAGGTGCAATCAACTCATGGATGTCTGCATGAGGAAAATGGGCTGTAAAAGGCTGATTGTGATTTGGGTGTCTATGTACAATCACATAAAACTCCTAGATCAGACTCACCTCAACATCACCTACAATACCATAGTCATTCCATAATGTCTGCAGTTCCATTGTTGCTTGCAGTTGTGCTGTATGTATGTGTGCCCATGGTCCACTATCTTGATCAAGATTGCTATTCTGGGCCATACAACTAACTGCCATTAGTCAAGGCATCACTTAAAAGATGAACAACATAACATATTGTGCACACCAACCTGTTGTTATTATTTGTATACAGTGTGGACCTTGATTACATAATCTTGGTCCTTTGTCCTCATCTCTTTATCTTTCAGACATTCTTTCATATACTTCAGTTGACTCTGACAGTCACTGAGGTGAGCCATTTCTTTGTACTATGTACTATTTCTCATAGCTACCTTCTTCAGTGATTCCAACAGGTAGCTACTAATATATCTAGTTGACTCTGACAGTCACTGAGTGATTCCAACACAACCCTGTACCCTGTTCTGGGTAGTCAGCAATGTAGGGCCCAAGCCCATATATGCCATGGTGGAAATGGCCATCAGTGCATCATGTCACATGAGGTTTTATTATAGCTTGCTTGAGTGGATCTAGGATGGCAGTGAGAGATGAGTGAAACAACTGGCAGCAGAAATGGCAAAAGTCAGGATCATCTTTGTGAGCCAAATCAGCTATCCAACCATGATGCATGAATGCAAGCACAAGAAATTGCAAAGATATGAATACATACTTTCTGGAATGGCCAGGAAAGCTAAAACAGTCACTGTACCACTGTGAGAATGATGGATGTTGTTATGCACATCACCCAAAGAGATATATAGTGGATAATACTCCATATTGCCTGTGTCAACACTGACTGTCATCTTGTCACTGTCTAGTACTACAGGTGCAAAGGTAGCTCCATGGGTATCTGGATCCTGTGCAATAAGTTCCTAGATGAAATAAACTCAAGGATGCAAAAAATATTAATATAAACATGGTAGCTTACTGACTGGTTCCATGCCCACTGGCCTGATATGAGGTTGCAGACTTCCTGCTAGCCTTTTTCATCTGTCACTACCTGTGAATATAGTTCCAATATAAAGTCAAAAAACTGTCCGAATGAGTCATGATTTTGAAATAGCTGCCATTTCATCAGATCTTATCCAAATCCCTTGATTTTTGCATTGGTAGACAGCCAAGGGTTAGTACTCTATTTGGTACACTTACATAATATGGTTAGGATTAGGGGTTCTCACAGAATATTGCATTTAGTGCAAAATAGGCAAACATCCAGACAGTTTTTTGAGCCACTGTACTTTTACTGCATAGTCAACTTTCCCTGCAAATTCCAGATTCCCAAATTGATGTTCAAGTATGCTGAGTGGATCATGGTACCATACATCATAATCAGCCAGCATCCATGATAGTACATCCTCAGGTAACTGCCCTGAATACTTCACCAAAAAGGACTGCCATGGGCTGTCTCCATATGGGATAGCATCAATGGACTTGTATAATGCATCATGAGATTGAAATGGTAGCTCATTGCTGCCATACATCATAGATAAGATGTCCAGGAGCACATCTATCTTCCCTGCAGACATCTGTACTTTTTGATACAGAAACTCAGCTAGCTTGAACTGAGCATGACTGGTATATGGGGCCCAGTCACCTTGAGCACAGTGATCCAGGGGAAACAGTGGTGCATCTGAAGGAATGTAATGGCCAAAGGAATCACAAGGCATCCCTGTTTGATTTGGCAGGTCAGAGAAATAATGTGATGCCATTCATAGATACATACCATCAAGTACAGGGTGAAACTGAATATGCTGACAAGGTAGAGTAGTGTCAGTCACAGATTCATTGAAACTTGGGTTACCCACATTACTAGCTGAAGATCCTTCACCATCCATTAGATTGTTGGTATGCTGCTGAAATAACTGCACAGGTCAATGACCTTGCTGTTGATGTATTCAGATGTGGCATTTCAGTTCCCCCTGGGTCCTATAGCTCTTGTTGCAGCCTGGAAAGCTGCAAATGAAGTTTTTTGGATGATAGGGATACACAGGGAAGCATCCAGCTGGAGACATGAGTGTAGAGCAAAAAACAGGAAGCTCTTCACATTGTTCTGGATACTGCATGGAACTGTGCCTGGGTTGCTAGTAGCAATCATGGTGATAACAGGGGGACAGGCACATCTACATTCTATGCTGAAAAAAAATATGGCACATGCCTCAGTGGGTAATGGAACAAAGTGGTCTGTCATTGGGTAGCTCTGAGTACCATGTGGGTCTGCACCTGCATATGGCAGATGCATACATAGGTGAAATGCATTCTATGAAAAAAAGAGGCAATGATCACTAAGTGTACTTTAAAAAAAAACTAACTGGATGGTGCAATAGCCCTACCTCACCCTCTACCCCACCATGTTGCAGCAGATCAATACCTGTGCAGCAAATAAAACCCAACACCCAGGAGTGCCTGACTTGCCAGCACCATGATGAAGCAGTAAGGCTGTCCAAGAGGAGTGCACTGCTCTTATTGCAGTGGCAGCAGCAACCAGAAAAGAGCACAGTGAAAATATCTGCCTGATAGCTGAAATTGAAGATCAGTTACAATCACAAACAAAGACCTGATGTACCAACTTCCAGAATCCAATGTTGGGAGTGGAAAAGATGTTGTAGCCACCCCTGAAGCTCATTTCAGCTCAGACCAAGGGCAATGGAGAGGGTAACAAGTTTTGAATAGAAGTCTTGGAGAGCTAGTAAAGAAACAGTCTAGGCTCAGTCTCAAGTAGGAAGTACTGGACTATCATTATCTACCAACCTAGTAAAGGAACAGTCTAGGCTAGTGCCAGGATAGTTAGTTGGAGATGAATAGTAATTCTAAGTAGGGAGTCTCACCTCAGTCTCAAGTAGGAAGTACTGGACTGAGGTGTGACGACTGGATTCCACTGAACTAAAGTCCGAGATTATGTAATCTATCCTTGTCGTACCCTTAGGGAAAAACTAAATAATTACAACAAAATTGAGACCAAGAAGGGTATAAGTACCTTGATACATGAGGCATACACAAGACCACTTACCTTTTTTGCTAAAAATCATTTAAAATCACAAACAAAGACCTGATGTACCAACTGTTATGCTCGATCCCGAAGGGTCAAGTGTGGACTTGGTAAAGATCCTAAGTCACTTAGGGACAAGGGGGTACCCTACCGGCTGTAGGGTCAAGGGGGTCATCCTGGTGGAGGCCAGACGGTTGACTACCCAGTGAAGCAGGTGGACCAAGAACAATCCCTTGTAATTGGGATGGGATGCAGGCAAGAGCTAAAGCGCTCACTCAGGTGTAGAGCGAAGACACAAGAAAAGGAATAGGACTGTATAATCCAAGTAGGTCTAAGCTGAAGTACATGAGAGCTACTTGGGATTTATATACAAGGGTGAAGAGATGCTGAGTAATTGTATAGAAACAGAAAGAATGGGAAGGAACAAACGGCTGACTGAGTGTAGAGTCAGAGAACCAATGGTGAAAATACAGCAATGAGTAATTGAAGAATGTTCTAGAAAGCGAGGGAAGGAGCAAGCATGTGATGGAGGGAACTACGAGCTTAGCATAAGAAGAACTAAGCAAGGAGAGATAAGTCCAAAGAAAGAAAAGAGCAAAGCGACAAATTGTAACACCAACTGTCCGACATCAGGAGTGGTGAAGATGTTGCAGCCACTCCTGAAGCTTGTTCCAGCTTAGGCCAAGGGCAACCATGATGGAAAGAGCCAGGAGATAGAAACTGAAAAGGGTATAAGTGCCCTGATATGCAAAGTGTATATGAGACCACTTACCTTTTAGCTGTTTGAAAGGTTCAGACTCTGAGCACGAGTCAATCAATCACAGTGGGAATGACTACCAGAACAACCATACCAGTGACATGAGCAGAAGTAACAATGATGTGACAATAACTAAGCCCAAGAGACCAGCTAAAGTCATGAGACAACTCATTGAGGCAGCCTGGACTAGTTCTGCTGACAAATCTGCAGCTGCCATCCCACTTGGCAAGTGCAAGCTCAAGCATGAAGGAGTGTAAGTCACTCACATAGCATATGTAACAGAACTAATCTATCTATCTAGTACATATTTGGGTCCAAGTGTGCCAAAGAAAGTCAAGGTCCAACACCCAAGTGGCCTCACACACAAATACCAGCATGCTCACAAGGAAGGCAAGCTGGCCATTAGCCAGCAAGAACATCTCACTGAAGCTGAGACATGTGAGCATGAGAGCCATGGAGGTGATCATGGTGTTTCATCTACATTTGGGGGACTCACAGGTGAGCAAGAGAAGGTATCACAGCCAGTGAGAACACAGCATACAGTGGTCAGCCAATTATTTATAGCACATCTGGAACAATACTAACCAGCTTGCCTAGGGTCCTACCATCATTACAAAGATTGTTGCAAATGCTCCTCAAGGGTGTTTATGCCACAGCAGGCCTATCTTGACTGCTACCACTAGCAGGAATCACCCCAGTCATCAAAACTTGCCAGAAGGATCAGCAGCTCAATTCATGAAGGCTTTAACTCCTTTAATCCATCTTTACTATGGCACCCTGGAGAATTTGTGGATACTGCCCAATTGCTTTGTAGATAAGCTGTAAGAACTGTGGGACCATGTAATGCTATGTAGATTGGCCCCATTGGTTTGACAAGGATGACCATGTCTATCATTTGGTGAGGTTTCTGGTCATCAAATTACTGTATGTTGCTAACACTACTATGTGATCACTTGACAGTCAAATCATTGACTGGCATGCACAATATTCAGTGTATGCAAAAGATTTATGAGTGGTATGCCCACATAGGCAAAGCTGGCATCAATGCCATTGAGGAAATTTTGAACTTGGATCACAAATATGCGGCTGTTGAGGAACACAAGGCCTATGTTGAGTTTGCACTTGGTCCCAGCCTTCCCTTTATGTATGGAAAAGTGGAATTCATTGGAGGGGATCATTACAAGGTAAGCTTCTCAGATAACTGCTCTAATAAACAACAGATGAAATCTGTTTAGGTATCAAAATCTTTTCTGGCATGGCTTGTGATACAGACCTTCACATCCCACCTCTGGGATGTGGCTGCAGTAGACAATGACACTTATCACAGTTAATTGACAATGTGATGCCAGGGAGTGCACTGGTCTTAGCAGTCACATCAGTACATTATGTAAACCATATTCAAGCTGATCATCAAGTCATTGTGACATTGGTTATTGCAGGTTGAGCATGCATTAGTGATGTATTCCACTAGGACCAAAGAGGTACCTGGTAAAAGATCTGAGGCAAGTTTTTCAGACATTGCTTGGGGAATGAAGACAGCCTGGTATACACATTCAATCTCAAGAATTGGTAAGAGGAAATTCACCCAAATTATCAATGGGGCATGGGATTACTGCAGCACTGCAGTATGGTGAAGAACACTAATCCTGTCTGTGGGGTGCAGGATGAGTGGTAGGTGGGTCTGGGGATGCAATATGCTCAACTCCAAAAGGGACTCAAAGAAGGGATGGTGGAGAGCAAAGACTCCGGACTAATAATTCCTATATTCTGGTAGCCTGAGCAGACTATCAGAGTGATGAGCAATGAAATTGGTGTGGTAAATGGTAGAAGACAATGATGGTGACAGTAATCAGTGGACAGTGAATGGTAAGTCAAATGGTAGATGGTTGTCATGAGCCAAAAGGAAGCTGTCCTATTCAGGACTAGATACATCCCTTATAGTCTGGGCATTCCTAGGACTCTGTAAGGTATGAGAGGATAACTAAATAGTCTGGGATATTAGTAGCAGTAGTCCCTGTAGTCAAGGGATACAAGGACTCAGTGAAACAGTAGACATAAAGGTTGTATAGTCTAAAGTGAGACATGAATGACACCTTACAGTAAAATTATAACATCACCAATGCAGCATGAGGTACTGTGCATGGTTCAGTGATAGTTTGGCTGTAGTCTGGTAGTCCAGTTGGTTGTATGTAAGAAAGCAGTAAGTAAAAGAAACAGATGGGTATCGGATGGAATATGTAAGATAGTAAATGCAATAGAACACTGTACCAGTTAAAATATAGTGAATATAAACATAGAGATGCACTGCACTCTATATCCATGGTGGACTTGGCTACTGACTGTCCCCAGTCAGATGTGACCTGATGACTAAGTGTAAGTTGAGTTTGAAAATGATGTGTTGTGTCAAGACACAAGTCCACTCATGGCATACCCCTTCCTGTAAACCTTCTACCTTTACTACTCCCACCTACCCATCTCCCATGGCATCATTCAGCAGCAAGCTAGACTGATACTGTGCAATGGCAGATGTGGGAATCATGCACCACCAAACTGTATGCAAGGCATTTGAGGACATGATGGCCCAGGTTGAGGTGATTGCCAAGACTGTTCCAGATGACAAGAAGGAGCTCAAGGAAGAGCAGGCAATGTGGATTATGGAATTTGAGTGGGCAATAGTATGTGTCTGGCACTCCTGGTTGATGTACTAATCCAATGATTATTCAGAACAATTGGGAAATAGCCCAACAAGAGGTAGACACCCTCCAGATCGACACTGAGTGTTATGCTTGATCCTAAAGGGTTGAGTGTGAACTTGGTGAAGGTCCTAAGACACTGAGACAAGGGGGTACCTGGCAGACAGTGAGGTCAAAGGTTCATCCTGGTGTGATCCAGATGATAGACTTCCCACTGATGTGGGTGGGCCAAGGACTATCCCTTGTATTTGGGATGGGATGCAGGCAGGAGCAAAAGCGCTCACTCAAGTGTAAAGCAAAGACACAAGAAAAGGAGTTAGGATTATGTAAGCCAAGTAGGTCTAAGCTGGAGTACAGGAGAATTACTTGAGGGTTTATATATGAGAGAGAGGAGGTGCTGAGTAATCATATAGAAACAAGAAAAATAAGAAAGAACAATGGCTGACTGATCATTGAGTCAGTGAGCCAATAGCAAAAGGAGCTTAATTTGTAAGCAAAGAATATTCTGGAAAACAGGAGAAGGAACAAGCATGTGATGGAAGGAACTATGAGCTTAGTGTAAAGAGAGCTAAGTGAGGAGGGATAAGTTCAAGGAGAAAAGTAAATGAAATGATAAATTGTAACACTGAGGTGACTGAGGAAGTTGTCACCATGATCATAGAGGGTGAGAAGACATATGCTGGGTGGACAGAGTGGGTGAAGGCACCCCCAGTCACTACCCCAGACATGATGGAGGCCACCACAATGCAGGGAATGGCCATAGATGCAGAGGAAGTTGAGTGGTGTAGGAGTCAGCAGTCTCCTACAGTTGCATACCACCTTTTTCAGCTCATTCAAGTGTCCATCAAGCCCCCTGTCCATGTCTCGTGTCCATCCATATCATCCTAAGGTCAGTTTGTTCTATTGTTTCTTTATCTGTTCATCTGTCTGCACATCCAGTTCTGGGTCACTGCAGATCTGTGCATCCAGTCTGGTTCCATTCACCAGGTCGTTGGTGTTTACTTATTGTTTGCTGATTCTGTCATATTTTGTCTCTTGTTTTTGGTATGGACTACATCAGTTAGTTTTCCTTTGCATTTCAATACTTAGAATCAAGTGTCCCTTCATAGGGCCTTGGCCATTGTTGTAAATATGAAGTCTTGGGAATGCCCAGACTATAAAGATTCTATATTGGGATCATAAAGCTTATCAATCTTACACTCGGTTGGTCATCATCTTGGTCAGAAATCATCCCCTTCGTTGTTGTTGTTGTTGTCTTCATTGTTCAAGTCATCAT
>JBBPKT010000928.1:0-12304 GCA_038089395.1 Pulveroboletus frians
CGAATTCGTGAGATTATCCGAGGCGACACATGGATCGAGTACTGTGTCACGGCAAACACCACGGGACACTGAATAGTGTAGATCAGCGACTTGAAGAATCCTGAATCGACCATCGTTTGAGAAATGAAGCGGAGGTGCCCGCGGAATGGCTGGTAGGGCAAACAGCGTGCATTAACGACCATCCGGGCACTGGATTCATGTCAACTTACGTGTGACACCTCTGCGATATGTCACATGGACACTGGATATGCGACCCTCTTTTTCTGCGGTGACCGGTGGCTCCAACTTTTCAAACCCATACCATGCGCGATCTTCACCAAAGAGGACGTCGATCTCGGTGATGATATTGTTTTTCTCTTCTGCACTCATCTCTCCCATCGTTTTGCCCGTCTTGTACCACAAATAAAGTGGTTCTGCACGCATGATACCATCCCGGATTGAATGGTCGACTTTGACCCATGAGTCTGTGGGGGGGATAGGGACCTCCCCTAGCGGGAGGAGCTGGAGGTCGGTGATGAGTGGGATGTCGAGACGTCTCGTGCGCCTGTAGTATATATTCTAGAACGTACGTCAGTGCGTCCCGCTTCATGTCCATTCTCGACTCACCAAAGTCCAGATACCATTCTCCTTGTTCAAGTCCCGATCGACACGCACCCATTTCCCTTTGATCGCGTCCTGTTCGATGCTGGTCTCTGGTGCACATATGCTCCCGACAAGCCCCGGTGGAACAAAACACCTAGAGAGCGCTATTTCGGACACTAGAGAAGCGGGTGACTTGGCGTTACGAATAACAGGGATAGCAGAAACGCACGCCCGGTGTTATGTGGCCATAGTGGCATCCATGTGTCCGTTGGATAACTCAAGGTATCATCTTCTGGCGCTGTCAGATTCCACCAGTTTGTGCCCGACGACGGCAAACCGCTGGGCGGGGTTTGTGTGCTCCCAGGGTCTACCACCTGTCCTGACTGCTCGCCTCCGTTCTTGTAGTCCGTGATCGTCACTACATCCCATGACTGCCAACCGAGCCGCTGCACGAAGCCAGGACCGGGCGTAGGTTGGTAGAGGATAAAGATAAAAGTGAGCAGGCAGCAAAATCCGATGATGGCTGCTACGGGGGTGAGCAGTGTATTCAAAAAGCGGAAAAGGCGACCACAGGACAAGGCCATGCCTGTGTATTCAAAATCCCAAGGAGTGGATACGGTCAATAGGAAACGTCGGTTGTCCTTGCTGTGGATATGGAGGCGATTCTCACGTGACTGATATACCACGTGATGCCATTCAAAATGTCAATGCAGTGCTGTTTTCCTCTGCCTCATGCAGTCCGTCGGACGTCTCCTGCGGCGGTTGTACACGACCAAACCACCCACAGTCGCAGAGACCGCGCGCTCTCAGCATGCATTTCTCGCTCGTGAAGCCTCCACTCCTCTCGCTGTCCGCAAACGTCGTCTGAAGAAATCTCCTGAGCACCTGCCCCCTCCTGGCAGTCCCCTCACACCCACTGAACACGCCACCTACATGCGCCGGTTCGCCAAAGGCCAGCTCAGACAAAAAGACGGACATACTCCCACACCAACTGAATGGCTTGATGCCCTCAACGCACGTCGTTCCCGCCTCCGCGGCATCAACCGCGTCCCCTCCAAACGTACCAGCGACGGTACCACTACCTTGGACACTCGCATTGTTGGTCAAAAGATCTATCTCCCCAACATCATTTTTAAGATGGTCCGGAATCACACGCCCAGGGGAAAGCCGTACAATCCGTACGAAGCGACATTTCGGATTCCGCCGTCAATCACCAAGACAGACGTACGATCCTACCTATGGACCGTGTATGGCGTGAAGACGACGTATATTCGTACAGCCAATTATATATCTCCTTTGAGGCGTACACGACTGGGTCTTCGACCCGTAGGCTCACATCGGACGTACAAGCGTGCCATCGTCGGTCTCGTCGACCCGTTTTATTATCCTCAGGATATGGAGGACATGGACAAGTTGGAGCGGAAAACGCGAGAGAAGTGGCTTGAGGAGCGCTTTGCACTCAAGCTGGTCACACGGATGAGGCGACGCGAACTGATTCGCATGTCTCAAGCTGGAAGCAAGACGTGGCGGTTGACAGGCCATGTGCGGAGGGATAAGATCTTGCAGTCCATTGCAAGGAGGAGGGCGCTCGACGCACAGGAGCTGAAAGAGATCGAGACGGAGTTGGCAGCACGGAGGGCAGCTGGGCATCCGATCCTGCATGACAAGGCTGGTCGGACGAAAGCTGCCAAGGGACAGTCATTGAGGAAAGTATGGGTTACTTGATGACCATATGTCGGCTAGAGTTATGACAATCCGGCGCTAAAGCTACACTCGATTTTTCTTTCTCCTACTGCAATCTCGGATCGAATAGTGATCCCGAGACATCCAATCCGATCTCCACCCTGTTCTGAATCCTATACCTCGTTCTTCTCTCCGTCCCCGCGATGGTAATGCTTTAAGGAATGGAATTTAGGTGCGGTGGCCCGTTCGCTCGTTCGTTTCGAGCGACCTCCGAATGTCTGACAGATTCTTTTGCCAGGGCGACGGTATTTCGCCCGCGCTGTAGACCAAAATCAGATATCATCGGATCACGGATGCCCGAACACGAACGTACAACTCTCGTGATCGCTGGCGCAACGACGCGCGTCTCGACTCACCAGGCATCTTGATATGCCTCGGGGTCCAAAAGATGTAGGAAAGTTTGAGCATATTGAGTCAAGGCAGATTAGCAGTCGTTTGACGGCTCGATTAGTGAGTCGATGAAAACAGAGACAGAGAAACGATAGAGGGATCGTTTGGACAGCTAATACTCGTCCGTCGTAGGTGTGTCGTTCAAACAGTCGTAAGAATGGGAAGAGGCTCGTTAAGCGGATCCGGGGGATGTGGGCGCTGGTTGTCACGAAACGAACCCGTCGCCGCTTGTCATATAAGTACCTCTACGTACAGGACCGCCCACCGGGAAAGAAAGAACCCGAAACGGAGAGATGGGCAGCGCCAACGTTCAGTCATCTCACAGCCGCCACTCAGGCAGTGGCAGGCACAGCGTCCTCGATAACTGGCTGACTAAGCAATGGTTTCCGTGATATGGACCCCTCCAAGTAAAGAATGACACATATCGATAGGGGATTCGGTTGCCCTGATACTCATCTTACGTCTCCCTCCCCAGTGGCCCTCACTGGCTTCCTCAGCGTCCTTACTTCTGGCAATGAACCTGGCTTTATTGCTGTGGCGCACCACACTATGTCCTCGGAGGGGGAGGACGATGAGGCGAGCCGACTCCGCAACTGACTTTGAGCCATCGTTGTTCTCGTTGCTCTAGCTCGTCTTTCTCATCATCCAATGGCTCAGACGCCATCGAACACCATGTGTCTCACCTACAAGCGGCCGAGCTAAACTACTCAGGGACCGTTCACATGGTCAGTGTTCCGACTTTTCCCCCGATGCTCGGACGTATTTCGATCACACCCTTCAACCATCTCACACCCTTGCTTCGATTTTCCTGCCAACAGATAATGTTAAATCGCAATGACACGCAAAAGTCAAGACCGCGAGGCCAAAACGCCTAATGATTGTTCGCCGTGCTCGGGCGCTAGTACCAAAATAAGAGTGGGACGAGCGAACAAATTTAATATGGGCTCTGGGGGCTACCCATGGCCAAGTGATGTTAGGACCAGCAGGCCATGCAATAAATGCAGACGTGATCCCTCTAACTGAAAGAAAGCCAAATTTGAAGGTGTGTGGGGGAACTGGTCCAAGACTTCACCTGATTTGAAAAGTACTTAGAGTTGTCCTAAACATCCGATCAAAACATAGTAGATCGATGGCGCAAATGAACAGGAGATGAGATGGCTTACCTACGAGATGACAAGCGCCTTTCAAAAGCCGAATTAGTGCCAACTCATAGCTAACACCCGGGGAACCGCGAGTGCATCGAAAAGGTTAGATCAGTCCGCATCACTCTTGCATGCAAGTATTGGCAGCTAGCCAACGGCCCAAGTTGTCCCATCGGGCAATAACTTACACGAGTCTAGAAACGTTGGATGGACACAGCAGCGGAACCTACCAGTCTGTAGTACTGGGTCAATTAGTATCGCACTTTTCTTATTTTCAACGCACGAAAGTACACTTACTGTATACGACGTGTGCCAATAATACCCTCAAATTAATGGCCTTCGCCCACCCTCCAAGGTTTGCTGTAGAACTCCTGCCTGCCGAACTCAGTTGATGCATATGCTTTGTTGAGGTCATTTTCTTCGGTCGTTCTTCGGTACTTTCTATTCGTCATCGGTCCTTCAAACTTCACGTATCATTTCAATGCTTCTTACGAGAAGCACGCCTTATATTTTTCGGGTGTCAATGAACCAGTGCAGTGGGGAGCGAACTCACCAGGCATACAAAAATGGACGCAATGTAACCCCCGGATGGGTCGAAAGACCCGTTTATGGCAGCTTGCCTAAAGGGATTTTGTACGTGACAACTAGGCAGATATCCATTCGTTAGGGACACGTCTGTGTTCAAGTAGGCTTGACCCCGTCCCATCAGCTTGCCCTGCAGCGTCAGATAGTCCCGTATGAAGGAAAAGACATGGTTGATGCTTGTTGACTTCCGAAAGTGTTATTCAGACACGCAGACGCTCTCACTGCTTCTTTCAACCTGACCCCATCGTTGAACTTGAATGTCTTCTGATTGCCTTTAATGTTCCTCCAACAGCTCCTCGCACGAACGGAGCAAAAATTCTGTTGGAAGTGCGTTGGCTGGGTAGAATGCGAATAGGGAAATGAAGCACCGGGAAGAGATAATGGAAGTTCATGGTTAGATCGCGTTCGCTTGTCTTTATTTCACAGCGACCTTCCAGCTTGCTTCGAGGAAAGGGACCCGCAACTCGTATCTCGTCCCCACTATTACAACATCGACGTCATGAATTTGCGAGCTATCGACGAGAGACGGTGCCATCGGGTATAAAGCGTGTTGTCCCTGGCTTGACCTCGACCGGACCTGACGCCTGACGCTGGATCCCACACAGGACGAATGGAATGATAGACCTAAATTTCGTTTGTAAAAGAAAACGAAGTTATGTTTGGCCAATAATCTGCCAGTGGCTACCTTTCGAGTATGCAGCCCCACCTGCGAGGAGACTTCCCGTTAAGCCCACCACAACCAGACGTAGCCACCCGTCCTGGTCGGAGAAAGTGGGACATGTAGTCATGCGGATAATGACTGTGTTCATGGGTGACACGACCAAGTAGTCGAACAGCCGCGGTCACCGGTAGTCATCCTGGAGTGCGACAGGAATACTCCCAAACCCTTCCCCCGGCGTCCCGACCCACGTTACAGATGACAGGTATGGGGTTATACAACTTCTTGGTGGTGCCTTTCTACGTGGGGTTCCAGGCGGAAAAGAAGCTAGGATAGGTTACCACGAACACGGCAATGTCTCGGCAGGATTGGTGTGTGGGCAAGTTGTGGGCCCAAGCGCTCGTATCTCCGATATTGCGAGGCAGCGGTCCTGGCGCGAAGGATCATACTATGTCCAACAGACGTCTCGGTGTTGTTCATACAACGCGATAGTGGCTCGTTCTGGAGGTCGACCCTGAGGGTGAGGCCAGACCACGGACTTGCTCGCGTGGGCACTGGTTGTTGCCAGGGTGTGCTGAAGTACTGGGAGAAAATGAAACTTGGAAATGACATGTGTACCGTCCACGGCCCCTGCTTGAACGACGTCTTTGTGGGGAAGTCTAAAGTAATGATGGCATGTCTCCTAGCTTTTGTCCGAGACGCAGTAGATGTTGGCAGACACATACTAGAACTGCCCGTTCGATCGACCATACTAGACGCGTCCCTAATCCGTCTCTTCCACCAGTCGGTCCAGCAACACCTTTAGCTCTTCCGCTTCCTCGATCAGCTTTCCTATCGTCACTTCCCCATCTATTGGACGAGCCTCTGGTTTCTTCCAGCTCAATGTCTGTACTGCCTCACTGACCACCCCACTCCAAGTTTTTCCTTCCGCTTTCAGTAGCGAAACCAGCTCGTCCTTGATACGCCGACACGTGCCCACACCGTCATATCCAAAGCCGGTGTATACTTGTACCAAGGACGCCCCTGAGCGCGCATACTCAAGCGCATCCGCACCAGAGGAGATACCGCCACACCCAATAAGCAACATGGTCGAGGGTAAGTGTGCGCGGAACGTCTTGAGTGCTTGTAGCGAATATGGCATCAAGGGTTTCCCCGAAAGGCCTCCCATCTCCGAAGCGTTGGCTGTGGTTGACAAATTGAATCAAAGACGGTAAGAATAACAAACAAGACGCCCTTACGGCCAGTCAAAGAGGATGGCCGGGCGATAGTGGTGTTGCTGACAATGACGCCATCAATCGCACTATTCCTGATGATTTCCGCCATTTCAATTATCTGGCTTTCTTGGAGATCCGGCGCAACCTTGAGCACCAAACGTGGCCGACGGGACGATACTGGAGAGAGTTCGAGCCCGTCGCGAGCCCGTACAACATCCACAAGTAGTTTTTCCAACATGTCCCGATTCTGAAGCCCCCTGTCACATATCTCTCGATGTGAATAAGCCAAAGCGCAAACACGAGCCTCGCACATACCGTAGTCCCGGTGTATTAGGACTCGATACATTGACCACCAACACATCGGCGTAAGGGCCGAATGTCGTCACGCCAGCGACAAAGTCTTCTGCAGACTCTACAGCCGACGTCTTATTCTTACCGAGGTTGATGGCCAAAACTGATCCAGGGCGTAGAGCGGCAGTTGTGTTTGCATTAGCGTCATGGAATGCGGGTATGCGGGCGCGTAGGCGTGGTATTACGGCGGCAGCTCCCTGTGAGGGGAAACCGTACCGATTTATAAGGGCGGAATCGGAAAGTAGATGGAAGACACGTGGTTTAGCATTGCCCGACTGCCAGCGACACGTTTAGTGGTTGTAGCGTCAGGGAGTTCAAATCCCTACCTGAGGTTTCGGCGTCACACTTCCGATTTCAACCCAGCTAAAACCAAGGTTAAAGAGACCTGATCGCAATCGTCAGTCCGGCTTAATAAAATACAGTGTTCAACGTACCGTCTATCGCTTCCCCATCCTTGTCAAAGCCAGCCGCTAAACCAACCGGATTGATTATCTCCCGACCAAACACCTGTGGTAATGACATATTAGTATTCCGGGATTCTGGGGTGTTAGAACGATGTTTCACTTTTGACCGGAGCGATTCATCGTCCTTTATGAGATCCCGAGGTGCCAAACCACTTCGCAACACTTTTACCGCCAGTTTATGGCCCGTCTCGGCATCGAACGCGTACCGCAACGCAGGAGTGAACACATATCGATGTATCGCCGAACGTGCGTCAAAATAGTATGCAGTAAACAAGCCTGCGGATAAAGCGAATATGATCGTGAATCCGGTGGTTCGTATGGGTGTGAAGGACGAGGACGATGAACCGAACGTCCTGCGATGGAGCGACTGAGGTAAAGATACTCTATGCCTCAGAGCATGTTGAATTCCAGGACTCCTCAGTGATAGTCCTGCCATACTCCAAGTTTGAATTTGCGCGTAGCGTTGGCCCAAGGAAGGAACAGAAACAAGAGTACAGTGATGAGAGAGCCCAGGGTACCGGAAGGGCTGCTCAAGAGCTCACCGAGTCGGACAGACTGTTGAGAATTTAGCCAGGACCGAGCTGGTTACCAGACTGTACACTTCAGGGTATGTACATAGATCGTAATAGGCCTTCGCTCCGACCAGGCAACTCAACCCTTGCTTGCCATCAAGCAGCATCCGAGCACCCATACGAAGATATCCAAGCAAGCACCCATCCCGTCGACGGGCACACTCTGGGCGATGCAAAATGTCGCGGAATTGAACTTTCCGGGCAGGGCAGTGCCCTCGGGCAATCTAGGATAGTAGACCAACGAATCACACGCCTCGAGTCAAGGCATAGCATGTCAAGCTCCACAACAATTTCTTTCAGCCAGCTTCCGTTGGATGTTTTGCGTGATATATTTCATCACCTCGATATTCCAGACCTCTTACGACTACGCAGGGTACGTGACGTATCCTCTAACCCAACTCGGCATGTGTTGGGTCTGACTGGATGAATCTATCCAGGTCTCTCGATACTTGAACGGAGTTACTCGCTGCAGGGACATATGGAGCGACGCCTATCGCAAAACCGACTTCATTCGCCCTCCAGGCCCATTCCTCTCACAGTCTGCACGCGACTTAGAGAACGCGCTTCTCCCTAGTTTTCGCGCCGATCAGAATCTCCGGCACAGAGAGGGCACCTTGGAAAGGGGAAAACCGACGCTGAGGCTGAGAGAGATTCGGTACACCGGCATAGCCCTCCATGTGAGCTTGATCTTTGGACGATTCCTACTCGTCGCTTTGAGCGAGGAAGTCCGTTGTTATGACTTAAATCTCGACGCGTTCGATAGCAACTCGGGTGCGAGCATCATTTATAGATCGACGGGTGGGATGTTGAGGTCGTTTCGATGTGTCTCCGCTATCGATGTTGTTGGTTGTCCGTTTGCATGCCTGGTCCTGAGCGAGGCAATGCAGAAGGGTTGCTCGGCACAAGAAACAACAAAATGGTAGGTCTTGACACCTGACGAAATTTAGAGCCCTCAGGTGCTGACGTTGTCAGCTGCAGTTCAGTCTATTTGTTGAACGCGGGGGAGCAATCTGAAGTTACCCTAGAGCTTCTTCATCAGTTCGAAGATCTTGGTACGTTCGACATCGATGTCGTCGATCTTGGTCCCCGTGTGGTTGTCATCAGAGGTCAAGTGGGTCCTGATATCGACACTGATTCGCGTCTCATCGCCTTCGACGTTCACACCCGCACGCAGTTGCTGTTCCCTTCATTTACCCATGCGACGTGGGGGGCAGACGAAGTAGGAGGCTTTCACGTTCATTCTGCTGAACGCTCAATAAAAATAGATACCAGAATGGACAACCGTCGAGGATGTCACTCCGCCCACGAGCGTCTCGACGTCAACGCACCTGCTCCTGGCTAGATCATTCTACACTCAGGTCACCGGATGGAACACGTTCTTCCAGGCGTTCTCTCTTCCCGATCCAGAGGCCCACCACCACTCCATCTCCTTCCCAACCCCTCTGAGTCCCTCCCACCAGGGTATCATACCTGGCATCAATATACGCGACGTCGTGCTCCTCCACGACGCCATTATCGATTCATCTACGCGAGATGTCCTCATCACGATCCGAGTACATGCATTCGAACACTCTCGTCCTCGTTGCTCCCTCTCGAGATGCGGCATCCTGCGCCTCAGCAGCACTATACATGGGATGTCTTCATCTTCCTGCGATGAGCTTGGCACCGTCGCCTTCCGACTATTCGGTTCTCTTGGCCGGCTCCCCCAAACGCCGTTCCTTCACCCGTCTTTCAACGGTACCGGTAGGGCGTTTTACGCGCTCGAACCAGGCTCATATATCATCGCGGGTCTCGAATACAACGTACGTGGTGGCGGTGGTGACGGTGACGTCGAGGTCAAGGTCGTGGAGTACCCTTGCATCCTACGATTTCCAACTCCACGCATACTCTTAGACTATGACCCTTATTCCGGTCGGATGTGCCTCCAATGTACCATGGCGAAGCTTAGTGTAATCGAGGTTTTGGACCTCGCTGTGTAGGTTGATACGACGACAAGACAAGAGACGGAAAGAATGGGTATTCATCCACGTTGAGCTACGTAACACCTTACGCCACTAATAAGACGAAACAGACAACAAGGAAGCAAGCATCACTGCCATCACCGCACAACCATTCGCGAGCGTCGCCCGTGCTCCATTCGAATTTGTCCCGTTTGGAAGGTTTGTCGACGATGTGCTGCTTGAGGTTTGATGCATCAGGAAAAAAGCACTCCGACAGATCATTCCTCAAAGATATCCACTCACGAAGTGTGCAACAGGAATGCAACAGAGCCCATGCTCTCCAGCGTAAACCCAGACGATGACATCGTACTCCCACTCGAGAATACGGACCTCGCACCGCCACCGTCGACGCCCACGTCGGCCCAGTTCACCTGCTGGGACACGTAATACATGTTGGTGGCCATGACAAGCACTTGACTTGTGGTATTCCATACAGCGACATCGACGCCGCCGATAATGTGGTTCGTCCGGGAAACCGTCGAGTTGAAGAGGAAGGGCGTGATACTGGGGAGGGCGAGCGCAAAGGCAGACGCGTTACCTTTGATATCCACTGGTGTGGGGTCTGACCAAGAGATCGCGCCAAGGGAACCGTGGTTGATACCTAATAGGGTGATCACGACCCATTCTTGACCCGTCGGTGGCCGCAGCCAGTAGTGGCTTGGAACACAAGGGTCGAAGACTCGATCGTCAGCACGTACATGCGAGACAGAGGGTGTGCTCACTCATCAGCAACGCCCCCAAATGCCTGGGGTACGCTCCAAACTGCCTTGGTGCGTTCCCATCCCATGACTTGCATTCGGTTCAAGAAACTCGTCACACGGTCGCTGACATCGGTAAAGGAGCCAATTCCACTGTTTTCAGGAACTGGAATGAGGGAAGCATTCGTGGGAGGGACGGCGTCATCGAGACCAGCGGGGATGGGCGAACAGTTATCGCAACCGCAGTCGCCATAGGTTGGCGTGCAGGGGGTATTAAACATGAGGGAAGTATTAACGTTAGCACCGATGATATACACATCCTGCATAATAATGTCAGTTCCCGCAGCATACGACGTAAAGTAATAGTCTTGGCAGTTGAGCACAAGCGAGACAGGATGGTAGCCGTCAAGGTTATAGATAACCTCGTATGCAGTGGACGTAGCATTGAGTGGATCCGACGATCCATCGGGTTCGTCACCGGTGTACCAGACCAAGAGATTGGACCAGTTCTTGAATGCATTCACTTGTTCGGTGAGATTGGCCACATCCTGGTAAACGTAGCGCATATCGTACATAAAGTACAACCCATTTTGTTGCATTCGACCAAACACCTCGTTCACGCTTGCCTGGTCCGGGGTGAACTCGAATATAGGATGTATCTGACTACTTCGTCAGCGACAATACGCGACACGGAACGCGACACATACGATCGTAAACCTTGGCGATAAACATGAGATGCACTGAGAGAGAAAAGTTGAGAAAGTACGCTTACCCTTGAGCAGCCAACTGATCAATGAGAGTAAGATTATTGGCCAAGTCTTGAAACTCGGTATAAAAACCGATCGGGAACACAGGCTGATAACCCCCCTGTCCGTTCGCAGGCTTCGCCAGCAACGCACCGGTCCTGAGGTCCATTTTCGTAACAGCACCGTTGGTTGGATCGGGGAGGAAATACAACGCAGAAGTTGCGCTAAAGGATTGTGCGCCAGTTGATGATGAACCCCCTGAGTAGGTAGCCTCACAAGAAAGGTTGTAGGGGGTAGCTTGAGGCGTCAGATTCCCGAGATTGAATGAGATCTCGTATGCTGTCGCATTCAGCGGAACAGAGCCACTCGCGAGCACTTTTTCACCAACACTAATGGTCACGCTAAGCATTCCAGCATTGTACAGGGAACCAGAAGGAAGACTGATGGCCTTGGCGCCTTGAATATTGGAGTAGACAACGGGTGAATCAATGAGAATGGTCGCAGACGAGCTTGCATCTTCGGCCAGCCAAGGTTTGATGGCAGGAGCACATCTCAAGGCTAAGAGAGGATCTTTAGATGGGGTAGGGATAGAGAACACTCCACCAGGAGGTGGTGCCCGGCTTTGAGGCATGTTACTTGGATCGTAATATTTGCCACACCTGAGACACATTGCAATGAGTGTCGGTTAGAAAGTACCACAAAAACCCACCATGTCTGAGGCTGAGCCCGGGCCGCATGAATGAGGAAGAATATGCTGAGAAAGACAGAGAGACGTAAAGAGCGCATCACTGAGGTAGTGGACCACTGGAACATTAGAATCTATAAAGTCAAGGAAGAACGTCGGGTTTCTAATCTAAAACCTGAACGGGCGAAGGAAAAGTGGCTGGCTTACGATTCTTAGCCGTCGCTCCTTTCGCTTGCATCGGTAAGCCCATGTGGCATTCCTTTTTTGTCCGTAGTTTCTCGCATGGCTCGCTTGCTACTGTCCTGTGCCGTTTGTTGTATCAATTTTTTTTCTGTTGTTGCTGCCGCGTCAGGGATGCATGCTGTGTGCCGAAAAAGTAATAACTACTGTCATCCACTACTATTTGTGCCACCACTGTCTGTGCCAACACAAAAAAGTAAGTTAGCCTTAGCTACTCTAGGTACTGGATGGAGT
>JBBPKT010000929.1:1000-12288 GCA_038089395.1 Pulveroboletus frians
TTAGAACGGGTATTCCATTCACACTCTTAACCCACCCAAACGGCGCCTGGCATGGTCCATGTCATCAGTGAATAATCTAGTGTTCACTGGGAAGAATGAGCTGCTGCTGGCAGAGTATCTCCTCCCATTACAAACCATTCTCGATGTCTTCGAGACGGCCAATAGTCGACTTTGTCATGGAGCATGACCGTGACTGCAGAAGAGGTTCCGTCTCTGAATTTGCTGAGACTAATGTTGCACCCGGTGAGGTCTCACCATGGTCCAACATGGTGGTTCGTCCGCACGCGTTGAATTTGGGTCATCAATTCGGATGCCAAGTTAAGGTTGACCGGCTGCTAGTCGGGATACCACTGCACTGGCCCTTGTTACTCAGATAGGAAGCGAATAAAGCCCACGCACCTGATTGCGACATAGTGGATGAGTCTAACCCGACATGGAGTTATATGTCTTACGTCTGATCCGCCTGCCCCGCATTACAACCCCGTCCTCATCGCCCTTGCGGACTGGTCGAGATCTTCCTGTGTGATTCCACAAGCCTATCAGCACTAGCCATCCTTCAATCACAGCTCTCAACTGGCTCAGTAGAGTAGTCAAGGAATGACGTTACTTGTCAAGCCGGCTACTTTATTTCAGGCATTTCGCAGATATGCCCGGTTTCTCTGAACCCAATTTGTAGACGTATTGAGCCTGCGGGATTAGTATCAGACGAATCGCGCTTGTATCCTGTGAACCAGTAATTGGCAAGGCGGAGTCCGAGTTGGGACGAACCTCATGAGGTGCAGCCCTCAGCACGCTACTTTATTTCGCACTCACTCGTCACTTTACCTCCGTCCTCTTTGACAGACTAATGTCTGCTCGCATTACTTGCAATTTTTGCAAACTTGAGGACTGAACTGGGCCTCTTGGAGCCACGTATCGCTGCGTATGTATCCGGTCTCCCCTTATTACCGCCGACGAACGTAAACAGAAACGGCATACCTTATCGAGGCCTCCCTCCGCCCCCTCGACTCGTATCTTTTTGGGCACTGGTCCTCAACTAGCCCAGCCAATGACAAACTATCACATATAGACGGATTCACGTCGGAGATAATATCACTCTGCGTTGCCTCCTCTAGTTTCCTAGGAGAGAAGAGACGGAGATAGGTACGCCCACCAGTGATTTTCATTTGACAACCTTCAATATGGTTCGATAGCCCGAAGGTGTTTATGCGGTGCCATGCGCGTGCTCACTCTCTTATCACACACACGACGACCCGCGGTGGAGTGATAGCGCTCTGGAAATACCCCATGCGCTTCCCTTCGCCGCCATGACTGTGATGTGATCTCAAGCAATGTGGTCGGAATCACGGAACAATTGTATCGAATCATCCGACCCCTGTCTTACTTTAGGAATGGTATGAATTGGGCGACTTCGAACCCCAGAGTAGCAGTTCTTTGTAGAAAGAAATGTGAGATGTTCGCCTTGATGGCAGCGCGGAGCGCTCATGTCGTCTCTTAGCGATTAATCCCACATGCCCCGGTTCCCGCCTTTGCGTTCGCGCTTGCCAATGCCCCGACCAAAAATCGATTTTGGAGTGCTTCACCATGTTGCATCTCCAATTCTGCGATGATCGCCAGGACGAACCTCCCGAATGCGCCGTTTTGAGGGGACACACTGCGATTCTCCTGGGGCTGCTCATCGAGAGCGACGCCTCGAACCAGACTTTTGTCATGTCATCACTACCGGGCACGTCGCCATCTGCCAGGGTGCACTCTCTAATTAGCCACTGTCATTCGTTTTTGGATCTTTATAACGACGCATCTTCCCACTCTCCGCGCGCTAGCTCTGAAGGCACCACGCATGAGGCTGCTACGGGTCACCACAGGGCGACATGGAATGAGAGGGGTGAAGAAATTGCTCGACGTGTAATTAGATCTCTGGAGATGCTATGTAATATCTAATGTGCTATGGGAGATCAACCTCCTCCACCTGCGTCGTATCATTCTCGTCCTCGAGGTCTGCGAGGCTCTGCTCGATAGCGTTGATGTAGACGTTCATCTTCCACATCTCACCGATTCGGATGTTTGCGTGATCGAAAGCCAGGGCCAGGGTAGGATCTCCAGGACTGTGTTCCGTCACCACCGATGGAGGGATATTCGGATATCTCGATGAAAAGTGGGTGAGGAGGGTGTTGCGAGCCTTCATTCTACGCATCGGTGAGTGGCCGTTCTGATGGTAGATAATCGTCCATACCTCCTCCCGATCTCGATTGCCTGACCCACGGTACTGTGCATCTTGGCCGTGGCCATCTCTGCCTGATCATCGGCCATGGTGGACTCATGGATAAGGAGAGTCGCGTTTTCTCCGGCTTGCACCAATTTCTGTGTGGGAACAGTGTCTCCCGAATATCTGACGGAGGCAGTGAATATTTGAGATCCCAAAGGAGTCGCACCACTTACACGATGCTCCATCCATCCATATGCTTGATGATCGCTCCATGACAACTCGTGCGGTGTATCACATCCACACTTCGGAAGCTTTCTAGGCCAAGCGACGCACACATATCATGGTGGGCTGAAATGGAACTGACCGTTTGACTGAGAAAAATGTAGATAGGTGTACGCGCATGCGCACCTGCCGGAGACGTCTTGAACCCGAGGAGAGGAGAGATCGTTCTTCCAATGGATGGCATCCACCGAAATCGACGTGACGGGACTTTTGGAACAAGATGAGAGTCCGAGTTCCTCAAGGGCCGCATATTCATGCAAATACATAAATACGTTGTCGTGACCGATGAGGTACAGTGGCACGTCGCAAGGTGGATCTAGCTACACGTCATTCGATCGGTGAGGCGAGATATTGACATTTTAAAAGTGGAAGCACTTACTCGTTGTCGCATTGCTAAAAGCTTCACTAGTCCGATGTGGTGGTCGCCATGCATGTGACTGATAAAGATGCATTTCAGCTGACGAAGGATCTGCCACACGCTTGAGGTTGACTTGAAGTCATCTCCAAACTTTCGGGCTAGTTGACCCCACGTGCCCTCTCCGGCATCAAGTAAAACATAACCGTAATTAGGGATGTGAATAAGTGTTGCAGAAACTAGAAATATCTCAGTGTGAAGTCGAGCAAAAGACCTCTGAAATCACCGTTTCTATATTTACTGGGCATCGCACTGTTTGTTCCTAATGGACATATCGTCACGTCTCCGCCACATATTTCTGCCGATTCGGTGCGAGCAACATATGATTGAGCAGCTGCAAAGCTGCTACGAGTTGATTCTGGCAAAGCCAGAGAACTGGAAGATACGGCAGGGTGAAAAAGATCGCCCTTTCCGGCGTCCGGATCTAGACACGGTGGACGTGGAGGATGCAAGTTAATTAACATATTTTTTTGCATAACTGTAACGCGGGCAGGCAATCCAGGGATATCTTCACGGTCATGTCAGCTGTGCTGGAACGTGAAATTTTTATGGAAACGTACCGCCTATCGCCTGGTCAGCGGTGCACGAATACTTTTGTATTGGAAATATGTCGGGGTCCAATCGGTTGAGCCGAAGCTGACTGTATGCGGCGCTCGTGAATGTCATTGGGTTCGGTAGATGCTTGCGTGAAGCGACGATGTGCTTGTAGACGATGAATAGAACATAATCCCATACAGATTACTTGGATACATACATGTACCTCGGGCCCGAAATTGTCCATGAACGTCTTGTAGCGCTCATCTTCCAGGACTCCGTCCCCACACAAGTGAAATATGGCTTGGAGTTTGTGCTGTTTGGATTCCTTTGCGTACTTCCACAGGTATTTGGAAAAATGATCCGAATCGTCGAAGCTTGAAAGCAAGGCGGGGATGTGGGCCAATGTGGGTGTGTCGAGGAGTAATATTGCCTACAAAAATGAGCCATGCCAGCCAAGGGAAACACGAGACTTGGCTCACCGCTGGAGTCACGCTTTCTCCGATACAATCTTCCGGTTTTATTTCGCGATCGACAACGTTGCCATTACCGTCCGTGACCTGTATGGTCACGCTCTCTCCCTTGACGAGTCTCGCGCGTAGTGGACCGGAAGGCAAGCCTAAATTCAATGCCTTTTTCGCGTCGAACTTTCCGCGTATGCGTGGCCCAACGACGGCATACGCAACTGTGGGCTTGAGGGTCGGATGAGGACTGCCCACCAAAGATGTTTCAGGAACGGGCAACGGCCTACTGAATTTTGGTGGCAAGGGAACGCGTGTCACGGCAGGAAACATCGATTGTATCATAAGCTGCCTCCATGCCTGTGCCATCTCCCCGCTCAACGAAGCAGGGTCAAAATCCTGCGCATATGCGGCTTTGCGCATAAATTCCGTTGTGGGCATGACTTCACGTGGACCCTCGCTATCTTGATTTGGCTGTCGCTTGGATGATCGTTCGGGAGAATCTTCACGTTTTCGCTTTAACGAAACTGCTTCTTCACCCCGGGGGTTCACCACTAAAGGTGGTTCGTGGGGGACAACAGGGAGGGCAAAGACAGATACATTGTCGTCCTTGTACACGGGTTGGTCCTCCGGGTGGGTACGTGGCGGGATGAGGGGGACCTCGATGGGAGTGACGACGAGGTTTTCGCTTGAAAATGTTTGTTACATGGTCGATGTGCGACAGAGTCGACTCACCGATACGTGTACTTGCGCATGGACGCTATGAGATGCAAGAGACCGGATGGACCGATGATCTGCATCTGGGATTGACCGGCATCAGCCAAGGTCATGCACAATCCTTGACAGGGGGACTGGATTAACAACCCGAGTCGATGAGATGAATGAGGCCCTACCAGGGAGACCACTGGCGCGTTGGGTGCCCACCGAAGTGAGGAAGAGCGCACGCGTTTTCTTCCAGTTCTGCCGGCTTTGTAGAAATGTCCGGGTGGTGTTCTCACCGACGTTGAATATATACTTTGCGGAATCAAACGTGATGACCACGGTTGGTTCAGTGTCGGAGGACGCGGTGCTCAGGACGGATGCACTCCACGGCATTGGGAAGACTGAAGAGTGATGAAAGCGACGAGGGATTAGGAAACGAAATACCAGTCTGCTCAATCTTGAGCGTTTCATCAGACGTTCCAAATCGAGTGATAATGTACCGAGCGAGTACGGAATAGTCCGACAAGGTGACTACGATATGCGTACGAACAAAGACTACACGAAATCAAACTCTACGTCCTCTTCATGTGTACAACCAGCTTATCGACCTCGGTAATGTGCTTGTCGGACAGTTTCTGAAACTACATGCACGTCGGTCCGTTGATCTTTGGGGGACAACGTCGACGCACCTCTTCGAGTTCAATCGAATGTTTCTCATACTTGCCTTTTTTGATGCTGGCCTGGTGGTGCTTGCGGATTTGAACGCGGACGTCTTCTGCCATTCGGCTGGCGGTCAACACAAGCGCATTTCGAGCTTCGACCGTTGGCCTACACGGGGAGAACATGAGTGGCCACGGAATCCATCTGAACGCAAACTCACTTGGGTATCGGTATCTTGAACGTCCGTGAATCCAATCGTTGAGGGACGATATTCGGTAGTCTCGCGGTATAGATCGCCTGTTCGACGGCTTTCATGTTCTACTAAAACACGCGTGAGCCGGCGAAAGAAAAAAGTGAGAGGGACACGCACTTGCTCGTCAAACACGGTCACGATTAATATCGAACCGTCCTTGATGCCAACAGTGGCCACCTCCTCGAGGTTCACCGTCTCCCCCTTCCGTCGTTCGACGCGGACGGGCGACAGCAGCGCAGGTGTGACGCGCCCGCTCGCGCGTGTCTCGAACCCAGCGACTTCTTTGCGGAACCAGTCGACAGCAGAGGTCATCTTGGACGCTGCCCTGGCATACTCTGCCCGTGCCTCCTCCGAGTCGAACACCTGTTGAGAACCCGGAACGAACAGCGCGGTCGATTTGGACTTGATTTTTCCCTTGGAGGCGTATGCACGCGACCGTGCGTTGAGCTGGAAAGTAGCGACCCTTGTCGTCGTACGGAGGGCGAACATGAGAGACACTTTTGCACGTGACCATCCTACCCCCGACGACGATGCAGTCCCTCCAAGCGCGGATGGCGTCTTTTCAGACGAAACGTATCAAACGATATCCAAGCAAAGCCTCTTCATCGACAGCCTCTGTCAAGTGGCCTCACCCCGTCGACGCCAAGGCAAGCGCGAACACACTCGCCGAGGCGGGTTTCTTCTTCAGCCCCAGCTGGGACGACAGAGACGGCGTGACCTGCTTTCTGTGCGGAAAGGAACTCAACGACTGGGATGCAGACGATGACCCGTTCGAGATCCATTACACCAAGTGTCAGCGCTCGTGCGCTTGGGCCGTTGTGCGATGCGGGCTCACCGAAGACCTCGATGACGAGGGGCGGTGCGGCACTTTGCTCGTTCATGTCTCCAGTGCTCATCCGACCACAGCTTCGTGTTCGGGAACAAGGCACGTCTACCGTCCAGCAAAGCCATGGAAAGAGCCCGGTTGGCCACCTTTGGTCAGGATTGGTGGCCCCATGACGGGGAACCAGGTCACGGTGCGACATCCATCAAGGTGAGTGATGGTGGTCATGCTCTCTTTCTCACTTACATGGCTGCTCAGATGGCACAAGCTGGGTTCGTGTACACGCCACAACATACCGGAGATGACACGGCGACATGTCTATACTGTAATCTCTCACTGAGCGGTTGGGAGAAGGGAGACGACCCGCTGTACGGCTCGTTCCTGTTTATATTCACCGTATCTCTCAATTATCCAGTCAGGAACACCGTCGACGCGACAGCGAATCCGGGCTCGACTGCCCTTTCTTCACGTTCTCTTCAAAACGCACGCGCTCAAAAACCGTCCAACCTAGCTTGCCAGTGAAAGAACCACCCCCTGTGGTTGAAGTGGAACAGCAGTCCGAGGACGAATTAGCGGTCGTTCCCGTCACGGATCCGCCAGTCTCGCGGGCCAAGCGGGGGAAGGCGCGTTCTGGAACGTCAGTGGCACATTCGCAGCCTCGGCGCAAGACCAGAGCGACCCGTGGTCGATCTGTCAAGGCAGACGCTCCAGCACCACAGCGCTCCCCATCGCAGAGTACAACAGTCTCTCGCGAGCAAGAGGAAAAGACTCTTCCCGACAGTCATGAGGATGCCCCCGTTGAACCTCTGTCTCTGCCTGGTCCCAATGCACCAAGCAACCCTTCGTCCGACACTACACTGACTCATCCAGAACCGGTCATGTCACTGTCGCCCGCTGGGCAGCCTATCATCGTGACATCGACATCGCAGCCTCTGACACCTCACGAAAGAACACTGACCTTGGAGCAATGGATACAACAAGAGATCGACCTCAGTCATAACAGACTCCTTACTGACGGACGACGACAGATAGAATTATTTAAAGCAAAGGCGGTTGAACTTAGGAACCGCATTGACGAATTATAAGATCATTTGAGTTGGTCAAGTACACGATGAGATCGCTACGAAAAGGCAGGTATTACAATACCAGAGCCCAGTGTCGATCGCAGCTGTTCCGGGATGTGATTCACTCTATTTGCCATGGACTGCTCTACCGACGAATGCAAGAACCGCTCACTGACTGTAACTTGGTGATGGTGACGGGTTGCGACTTTGGGCTCTCCCATGAGGACTGACAAGTCGTCAAGGAAGTGGCACCTGTAGGACTTTGCTCAAATCAGACCCACGATATTCAGAATCATCCAGTGTTGCAGACGATCAATATGCACACCAACTACAAAAACTCCAAACCAATCCCTACTTGTGGTCCCCGTTTCAATACCTCGCCCTTGGCAGCGACGAGAGGCACACCCAAGTTGACCTCGACCCGGACGGGGTCGAAACGGTACACGAGACCTAAACCCACGCTTATAGAAGGGTGTGTGACCGCCGTGTAGACGGACCGGAAGATCGGTGCTGAGTGCGTTTGACGGGATGGGCGAGCAAAGCGCTGAGTGAGCGTCATGGATGAAAGGGCGAGAGAATGGGTATGCGCACATGGGTCCATACGTTGTAGTCTACCCGCATTGATCCAGGCGTGAAACTTGGTAGGCCACTGGGGACGTCTGGGAATGTCGCCCAATATCGATAACCCGAGAGAGTAATAGAGGTCTCCACCTGTGGATGTCGCTATGATGGTCTACATTAACGGCGTTGATGTTGTAGAGACATGGACGTCTTACACTCCTCATGGGCACCCATGCCGGCGGGTCCGAAAGCCCGTACACTGAGCGGCCCACCAAGTTGAAACTTGTCCGAGTAGTGAATGGTGCTCGGGTCGCCCGCGAGGAGATGAAGAAGGCCCGCACGTCCAGTTAGGGAGAGGGTCTGTGTACGCGAGTAAGCCATGCGGGAGATGACGAGGATTAAAAAGTGCTTTCCAGCCCCTTTGCCAATGACCAGCCTCTCCTGGTATGTGCTTCTGTTTTCCAAAACGCATTGTTACCGTCTCCGAGGGGGTGTCGACTTGCGCTGGAAGACGGGAGCTGGACGAAGCCATCGACTTTACCGGAAAGAGAAAGTTCGTTGATCACTCGGAACAAGGAACCAGAGGTGGGCATGATGGAATCATTGAAAGTGTCGCGAGTATAGGTGTGTGTGAGAGATGCTTTGGCGGCAGGCCCGGCAGAGCGTCGAATACTAGGGATGGGTGAACGTGGGTTGGAGAGAACGATGCGAGTCGCGCATACCTGATGCCAGCGTCGTCATTGAGAGAGCCAATACATCTCCATATGAGCTCGGCGGCCATGTCATTGCCTGGGACGGGGACGCCAAGAGCAGATTTTCTGAGACCAGCTCTCACCGACATGCGTTCCTCCCTGCCGCCACCGCCCTGTGTACCCAGCTCGCGCTCGGTACCGACCAGGCCAAAGAAGGCGTGGGAGGACATGGTCGGTGTGACGGGGAAGGACAAGGACGCGTCGAACGCGCGCTTTGTCTTGGTGCCCAGGGATGCATTGAGGGAGAAAACGTCGGCGTAGCCAAGCAGGTTGGTGAGACGGCCCTCGAGTGACTGGGGCGGGGTGAGTGTGGGGAGAGAGAAAGGCGAAGATACTTGCCGCGCTGCCCTCGCTGTCGCCGAGCTCTGTGGATGTTTTTATGAAGAACCTGCCGCGTTCGTGCACGTTGCAGACGAGGTCAACGTGCGCATCAGAGCCATTCTCAGCGGGGAGTATTCGGACGGTGTGTGTGCGGAAGAGTCCGGTAGCTGTGAGAGCGCGGGAGATGGCGGTGGTGGTGTCGAGGACGTCCTGGAAGGTGGAATGAGGCGCGAGGACGATGTGGGGCGCGATGAGCCAGTCGAGAAAGGCGCGGGTTGTCTTGTCGGCGCCGTGTATTCGAACGGCGGCGAGGCTGACGGGCGCGTCGAGGAGGTCGACCATGCTCGTCACGAAATAGGTTCAGTGGCAGTGACGGGTCGTTTATCGCGATATCATGTCCGTCCACCCGAAAGCACGCGTCGACGAGGATGACGACCTCGACGACCTCGACGGTCGGTCTCGTCTTGTGCATCGCGTTCACCGACGCTCATCTCGCCGCCAGATGTGCTCGATCAGTTCTCACCCGCACCGCAACCCGTGTCCACGACACATGAAGACGAGATGAACGCCTTCACGGCCGAGTTTGCGAGCCAGATGGAGGCCCTGCTCAAGGAAGTCGGGACTCAATCACGGACAGACTCGGAGGGTGCTGATGAGACCACGCAGCAAAAGCAACTCGCCGCTGCCTGGGAGGCGATGCTCGTCGAGGGCATGGACGGAATGTCAGGACCATCCAATGCGCGTGCATCGCCGTCTCCTGGACGAAAGGAAGACGATTTCCAGTCACGCATCCGCGAAACCATGAACAAGCTCAAGGAGAGCGAGTCCGGTCTCAAGTCATCCGCTACGAGTGGGGGCGACACCTTTGAATCACTGCTGTCTCAGCTCGGTGGTGGTATGGAAAGCGAAGAACAACTGGGGGGTTACTTGGAAGCCATGATGACCCAGCTCATGAGCAAGGAAGTGTTGTATGAACCGCTCAAGGAGTTGCACGAAAAGGCAGGCCTGTTCTCGTCCGACCCCACCCACCTGACCCCCTTTTCCTAGTTCCCCGACTATCTCACCAAGCATCGCAACACCCTATCGCGCGAGGACAAGAAGCGCTTCAACGCACAGATATCGTGCATAAAGCAGTTAATCGACGAGTTCGAGGCCACATCGTATCGCGATGACAATGAAGAGGCTCGCGCAAAGGTCGTCGAGCTCATGAGCGAGGTGCGGATGTTTTCCAACGATGCGCCATGGCTCACGTTCATCTCGGCGCAGTTGCAAACGCACGGATCACCACCAGAGGAGATTATGGGTCCCCTTCCACCTGGTTTTAACATGAGCGCAGACGGACTCCCCGAACTGCCAGAGGGATGTCATATGAATTGAGTGTACTATAGTCAGTCACGTGATATAAAAGTGAACCACCCCGTCTCTTGAACTGGACGTCACTGAACATGCCCCCGCGACGTTCTCGACGACGCGCTGGCAACGTCGACCACGTCGACGACGACAATGGCGCACGTCGTCCGCCATTTCGCCCTCTCCAACCTCATAGGGTCTCTCGCTCACCCAACAGTGTCTGGACGCCCTCCAAGTCCACACCACCTCGGGAGATCATCCTGACACCGCGTGCGACGCCCGTACCTCTCAAACGCAAAGCGTCTTCGCGCATCAAGCGTCCAGCGACCAAAGTCAAGAGCGAACCTCCCGACGTCAACCTCGCCAAGGTGCGCCCACCCTCGCCCTCGGACGACCCGCTCCTTCTCTCGGGCACACGCTCCGAAAGGAGTCCCCCACTGCATGCACGCTTCACCCCTGCCTTTTCCTCTTCCCCGTCCACCTCGAGAGGCGTCGATCCCCCGGCCACGTTTGCAGCACGTCTTTCTGGGAGGCGGATCAATGCCCCGGGACGCTCGTCGGATATGAGTACACATGCGCTGCCCACGTTTCGTGTGCCACAGACGGGCAGCAGCGCTTGGAGCGACTCGGACGATGATGAATTCAACCTCACGGGGGAGTACACGGGCAAGTACAAGATTCTCAAGGTGCCTACCAAAGCTGGCCCGCCAGCGAGCAAGACCAGTGAGCACGCGGAACCATGGGGACGGCCAGTCAGTCCGTTTCCGTATACCCAAATCATGGAGCGTTCGTTGCCGCTTGCAGACTTGACAGAAGAGGACGGTGGGCGCGAGGGTCCAGAGATGTGGGAGGCTGCCACGGAACCACCTCCGTCGGATGTGGAACCGTCATCACCACCATCAGT
>JBBPKT010000930.1:0-12278 GCA_038089395.1 Pulveroboletus frians
ATCTTTTCAGCAGCTTCGAGGGCCGCATCGACGCTGGAAACAGCGGTCGACTGAGCAACCGGTATATCGATTTCTGGCATGGGGCTGCGTGAAGATCCAGCGAAATGAGAGTAACAGTAGCACGGACCTTTGAGAGCTTGAACGAATAGATCGCGGTCTTCGGAAACCTCGAGCGTCCTGATGGGTGTTCCGAGGACCCTGATACCCAAACGATCAAGAACCCCCATCTTGTCAAGAGCAATGCCGACGTTTAAGGCGCTTTGGCCCCCAAAGGTGAGTAAAATGCCATCTGGTCGTTCTTTTTCCAAGACGTATGCAACGTAATCTGCGGTGATGGGTAGAAAGTAGACTTCAGATGCCAGCTGATGACTAGTCTGCCATGTGGCTATATTTGGGTTGATCAATACAGTGTCGACGCCTTCTTCGCGGAGAGCCTTCATAGCTTGTGAACCGGAGTAGTCGAACTCGCCAGCCTGACCAATAGAAAGGCCGCCACTGCCGACAACAACGACTTTTTTAACCTTTGGACGGTCGAGTTGCGGGAGGACCTTGGCGGACAATCTTCGGGCAAGTTCTGAAGGGGAGTTGAGAACATGCTCGCCATGTTTTGGGGCGTATGAGCCAACAGCTGGCGCAGCAATCGCGCGTAAAGGGTTAGTGGGTACGATACGAGAGCGAAGTTGTGTTGTGGAGAAAAGGCGGGTGGACGGATGACGAACACGAACAAGGCTGTTCAGCGATGGCAACACACGCGCCGTGGTCGGGACGCGAGAGAGGGTCATAGTGAGCATGAAAAAGGACCCTTGCAAGGGTATTCTCGAATTAAGGACGGAGAGAGAAGACGAGGTCACTGAGGTAGCTGTTGCACGACAGATCAATGAGGGTAAGGGAAAGAAGAAGGACTGACTGACTCGTCGCGTGTGTTCTGAGTGAAGATCATATACGAGCCCAGAGCTCTCCTTGGTACTTTTGTAGGGCAATCGGAGAGGACGAGGGCAAGAGTCGTTTAATGCGGACAGCGCTTTTTAAAGGGGTCACGTGCCCGCGCACAATCACCGACGATCAGCTTCGATGGCGGCATCCCCCAGGCAGTATGACATTCCACACTCATCCCCGCCCCCGTTCTAGTACAGCGACGGAAGGCAAGCTACAGAAGTACATAGCATAAAGGACATGCAGCGATGTCGTCGGTGAATGACTTAGATACATACACACCTCAAGCGTCTTCAATAGGCGAGCAAGGCCAGGGGAGATCCCATCTGTACTATTAACCGGAAGGCAGAGAAAGATATGAACCATAACAACAAATAGAAAAGCGAGACCAAGACAGCAGAGATGTCGATTTTTTTGTCCACGTAAAATACGGATTGCTTCTAGCCCGGAAGTGGGACATCTGAAAATTGGCGGCGTGAAAGACAGGAGTGGTCGTATACTGATTACGCGGCGATAGGAACAGCAGACTTGGTCTCATTCTTCTTCCCAGCCGCTGCCGCCTCCGCATCTTGAACGGCCTTCTTCGTAGCCTCCAGCTCCTTGATTTGCTTTTCTAGTTTCTCCTTTACATTGTCTGTGGTGCCGCTCCCCTTAGTGGGAACGTTAAATGTCATACTCCGATGCACACTTCCGCCCATGCTCCCCGTCTCGGGGGTTGGCACGTTTACCAGCGGTCCATTAGTAGATAAGCCGCGGTGGAACGATGTCGGCAATACGCGTCCGTCTGGGTGTTGGAATGGACACGCAGCACGGGTGCATGCAGCGCCGAAACGACATTGCTGATTGAAATGTGTGTTGGTTGCGCGTGTGGGATGTGAAAATGTGCAATTAGGGCGGGTACATGAAGCACCGAACCGGCATTGAATGGGACTGGGAGATAGACTAGGATATGCTGGTGCAGGATGAGGATGTGGGTGTACTGAAGGTGGCTTTTGGAGTTCAGCGCCTAAGGGGACAAAGTAAGCCAAGGAACTGAGAGAACAAAGGAGTTTCGCCTACCAGGCGTATTAACGGCTGGGCTAACATGTGATTTAATACAGTCCTTGTCTTTACAATCTTTGCCCTTCTCACATGCATCCGTGCTCAGCACCACGCCACTCTCGGCCGTAGCGACTGGCGAGGGATGCGAGTATCTACACTGCGAATTCGTGCATTTGATGCCAAACTTGCACAGCGTTGGAGATTGAGGACGCTCCGGTAGTGCATAGGGTATCCGTTGCTGTTGACTTAGGGGTGGCTGTTGTATAGAGGCAGGAATAGGAGTTGGTGCGACTACGGGCACGGAAGGCTCGACAGGTTGAATCGCGTTGGTCTCGGATGACGGCTGAGGTTGCACTTGCACCTGCGTGGGAGCGGGCAAATCAGAGGTCGGTGCAGGTGATGCTCCAACCTGACCACTTCGTCCTGGTCCCCCACCGCGGCCTCTCCCACCACGGCTACCACCCCTTCCTCGTCCATTCATATTTTGTGCCGCTGGCTGCCCTTGGCCGAATGTGCCACCTCCTTGATACACGGCCATATCTCCTTGTGGCATCCCCGCGAAGCCACCGCCCATCATTTGGCCTGTGGCGGGATTGAGCATTCCCATCGAAGTGGCCATCTGAGCCATGAGTGCCATCTGATTCATCATCATCTCTTGGAGCATCATCGTGTTCGCATTCACATTGGCCGCAGTCATATCCATCCCGACACCGCTTTGGAACCCCATCATCATGCCTGGGTCGGGTGTTGCACCACCGGGAGGAATACCACCATTCGTAACTGCATCGATGCGAGCCTGTATCTCGTCTCCACGCGCACTTGATGAGTATGCGCCATTTCGTCCGCCTACACGGTCTAATAGACTCCTTCCGCTTGAACCCGTACTGATCTCACTTCTTAGGCTGCCACTTTGCATAGCACGAGGCCCGGTCGGGACGTCCATGCGACGTGCTTTTGATGGGCCATGCCCGGTGGGTGAGGGGGATCGTACAGATGCTGTTCGTTTCTGCCCATGCCCGAGCGTCGAGGAGAGGGCTTGCTGATAGAGTGGAGCACCACCAGGCACTCCAGCACGAGGGTTAAGTGGTCGCCGGTGATCAGCTATTGAGGTTGAAGGGGAATGAACGGGGATTTCAGATGTAACTTGAGACTTCGACGTGACTGGTGACGCGAGAGGAGGGGAAGTGGACTGTGATGTCTGTGGCATTTCCGACTCCGGAGGACCTTTGGCTGCTTCGACAAATAACCAGTCCGTGAAACTCGGGTCTGTTGAAGGTTGAAAAACCGTCAGTGATAACACGAAATACATCATATTGGTTCATTGTAAAGAAAGGCACACGAACCGAAGTCGGCCCCAATTACTTCATGAAACAAACCGGAGCACGTCAGTTGGGTATGAAACGATCAGGGAGGACGCAATGCTTACGATCCTCAAGTTCAGAGGTTATCTGAGCTACAGAAGTAAATAGCGTGAGTACATGTCTTGCCAATGCAAAGTGTCATGGCCGGGAGTAGGACGTTGACGTACCGGCAGTCTTGTTGTTTATGATCATGATGGTGATATACTCTGCCATAACTGGGTCTGCATAATCGCCGGAATAAGAAATTGAGCGCATGGAAACGACTCCGGAGGACTGACCAGCATCAGGACTGAAGCCCCGTCTCATGAGCTCGTCTTGTATCGCATTCTGTGAAAAAAGCGCCAGGTCAGCTGAAAAATGCACAAAAATCAACTGCCCCGCACGCACTTGGAGAGAAATAGCGCGCTCAGTTCCAATTGTAAGGCCAAAAGGCATGTTGGGTAGAAAGTGAACGGCAGAGGTCGACGAGAGTGATTGGCAAAGAGTGAATCAACGGTGGCCAGTGGCAGGGCACGGGAGTGGGGATGACTAATATGGTAAGTGTTTGTCAAATTAATTATTATTGCAATCCATTGAACTTGATTTATGGCAGTATTGAACACGACAGGTAGGAACCTGAATAGAAGGCAACAACGTGTCAGGCTAAAGGCTTGATGTGAGTGAACAGAGTACATTAACTGAAGACTCAAGCTCACAATGCAGGGTCTATGAGAACGGCACTGGAGCTTCAATCACCCCTGTGGTACAGTAGTAACCACCCAGTTGACATGGATACCACTGACTCAACAAAGACATATATAGGTGTATCCGAAACTCGCAGTTTTTGTGATGATAGACTACATAGGGCTCTGTAGACTTTGTGAAGTTTCCTGATGTTCTGGCGCCATCTTCTCTCCATACAGCCATCGTTTGTGCCACGTCGGTTCGATCTCCTGCCAATACCGAAAGTAGGCTTCCATTCGCTCTCTCCGACCGCTCTCTGCCTTTACAAGGTCCCGGACGTCCCTTGCTCTCTTGCGGAGCTTTGCAGCGGCTTCGCGGACATCCGTCACTTCATTCAGAAGGGCGACGTCCTTCCCAGAGATTTCTTGCATGATTTTGACACAGCGGTCAAGGTTTTTGACATTTGCAGGAAAGGGTGTGCCCGAGCGGGAGGAGATAGGTGTGGCGAAATCTAGTTGTTCTTCTTCAGTCATCTCGGATTCCGTGCCACTGAACAGATCCAGGTCATATGCTGGCCCTCTTTTCGCCGGGGATACTGATTGTGGAGCCGATGGTCCAGCCTTGGGGGGTTGAGGATCTACACGGTCACCGCGACATCGGATGCTGGAGTATGGTGTATCTTGGAGGGGTTGGGGTTCTGGAAGCGTTTTCTGGTTCCCAGAGATGGGTGAGCTTGGACCTTTTTCAGACGCAGATATTCTCTTAAATCGCTTTCGCGATGGTCCTTCCTCAGGATCTTCCTTAGCGGGTCTACATTATTTGACATCAGCGCTCCATCTAATAACATCCAACTTTCCGTGTTTACCTTGTTAGAGTCTTAGGTATCCGGAGGCTTGACAATTGTTGGATAATTAATTCGCTCTTCACGTTCGCTTTCACCTTGTGGGCCTGGAAAAAGTTGGCACACCCCCCAGAGTGCGGGAGCAGGCAACACCCACCATGGCGATTTTCTGAAGCTCCGCCCGGGGGAGTTTCCGCAGGGCTACTTCACTTAGGTCCCAACTATCTTTCGTCGTAGATGGCGTTGCGCCCGTTGGCTCTACTTTCGGGGCGGCTCTGGGAGCTACGGCTCTTGCCTTGGATTTGGATCGGAGGTTCACCATAGTGTGTCTTGCGATCCAAAACGCGGTATCCAACGGTTTGAAATGTTCACTAAGCTATGTGAACGAGGGAGGAAGAAAATTATTGGGAATGATACAGGTGCGTGTTTTATAGCACGTCTTGTTGGGGTGGTTCATACACGCGAACAATACCCCTTCACTGGGACCTACAACCGCGGTGCAATAAGCGACCGGGTCCTGATGTCAAAGCAACTCAGTAATATTGCCATCAATCAATGACAGACGCAACCACCATGTTCTGGATTCGCTTGCTTTGATGCGCCTGGATGGTGAGTACCTCAACCAACCTCAGCTCGGAATTCTGGCCTTTGATATTCGATAGCGTCATATACGCGGAAGGCTCATATATCATGGAATATGTTCCACACATCCTGTAGCGAGGCAGGCACCATGTCAACGCTACCCGCTATGGAAAGTGAGACATGGCAATTGTGGACGAAATCGGAAGATGTCCAAAGGAGACAACAATAGCCGATCAAACCTGAGGCCGGATGTACCACGAAGGATTTTAAAGCTGTCTCAGATTCTGGACTTGCTCGCTACTCGACTCCTCTCCCGACGCCGACGTTGATCTCCCTCACCAAAAAAATGGCACTCATAATGGACAGCTCGAAGCTTCGCGAGCTCACTCGTACACAACTTCAGGCTCTCGCCAAAGTACGGACTTTCACTCGACCCCGGAACGTCCCATGTGGCCACTAACCACAACACCTCGCAGCGAGAAGTCGTCCGCGCTGTCGGTAAGACCGAAGATATCATTCGCAGACTCATGCGGAAGCATCCCCAAGGCGTGCCAGTACCCGAGTAAATGTCCCCCACTTCCTTATATGAGCCTGGACTCACCAAACTGGTCCTCAGATACGCCGACAACCCATCTGCCTCGACGACGCCCCCGAGGCGAAGTTTACTCAAAAAAACCCGCAAGGCTACTTCACCGGTACCGGAAACGCCTGAATCCTGTACGAATTCCACAGGTACATATCCGCCCTGTCTCTAGACTTTCGTGGCTTCATCACCTGTTTATCCCTGCTAGGTAAAGACGAAACCGTCACTGAGGCTACTCCATTTCCTTCCAGCTCCAATGCAGCTCTAGGGCTTCTGTATCCTGAAGGTGAACCATCGCTTATCGCCCTCAATGTTACAGCTCAACTCCTCACTGCGTCTATCAGATGAACCAGCGGAAGGTCCATCTAACCTGAACCCTGCCCCTCACCCCGAGGTCGTTGGGTTGGAGACGCTACTGGACCACTCCCCATCCGAGTCCGTTCCACTGCCCGAACAGTCGTCTCACGACACTCAAACCGAAAACGAGGTTACCCGCGACACCCTCCTACTTCCCGAAGTTTCGGACCCGGGCCAGCAAGTAGACGAGGAGGTGCTCGACGAGTTCGACTATCCTAAAGGTGCTCCGAGCCACTACATGGTCGTCGATACCCTCCGCCAGTTCACCACCCTCGTCAACGCCATTCCATCTATGAAGACGCGCATCGCCGAAAGTCGATGCCTCCTCCAACGTACGGAGAGTCTCCTCAAGAAAGCGACGCCAGACGCTCGCGAGTTGACCGTCACACGCGAATATCTCGAGACATTCTTGCTAGCCAAGATGAAGCAAAAGCGGGAACTCTGGGATGGAACAGGAAAGATGAAGAAGGAACCGCGCAAATTTCGGATGGAATGGCTAAGGGCGGAACGCAGGGCGGAAAACGAAAAGAGGTGGAAAGAAGCCAATGAGTTGAATAAGCGGCACGGTCTCAAGCCAGAACCATTCTCAGCGTTTGCGTACGTGCAGCAGCTATGGGGGCGATAAAAAGATCTGAACTCACCCACGCTGTAGGTCGGAAAGCGATGAGGAAATCATTGAAAGTTTGCAAACCACACCTACAAGCAGCAGAAGCGGAAGTTCCAAGAGGTCAAGAGATGAGGAATGCGCGAACACCGGGTCGAATGGAGATGGAGGTACCGACGATGATGGTGAAAGTCAGCGCAAGAGAACTCGGGCGTGATTCTCCGGCATTTCTCGGGCCGTGGATACCTGTTCTTGTCGTACCGACGTACTTACACGGCGGGAAAAATAGCATGATCATATCGTGGCATGCGACACGGACAGCTTGCCCCCGTGCTTACACATGCCACCATATCCGCAGAGCATAGCATCGGACCGCACCGTCCGTGATGATCGATGAGCCCTGCATGCAACTGCCCTCAAAGATCCGGCACCATCCAAATGCACATCAAACGGAAGTAACCGTGTGCTCAGTCGAGGAGTAGGAAAAAACAGTTGGAGTGTGCGTACTTGCTCCAGCTTACTCACATCAGTGGAATTGGCATGGTCGTAATTTGACTCACGACGATACCACCACCGCTAGATGTTGAAGTCAGGTCGGTCAAGAGACATACGGAGACGTATGTAGGAAGAAAACAGATTTCAACCCGCCTACCGTATATGATCGCATGCGTCGCACGGGTGGACAAATTTCCTCTCAGCTAGAGTGATGCGATGCGGTGCAACCAGCGTTAATACGCACTGCAGCCACTCCACGAATGAAACATACCATACTTCAATCTGACTGATCAATCAATACGTGACTAATCAACCATGTGTTTTCCCACCCCGCTGAAACACCAGCTCCTCGGGCTCTGGGGAAGATTTCCAGCCAGGTTAGTCAGCGAAATTTACCTTGACGCACTGCTGCGCCTTGGATAGACCAAACCAGCTTGCGAACGGAGCATCACAGTGGGATGGTCCGGACATGTAGTGACTCGGGAATTGAATTGACAATACCTCCCACAACGGAGGTGGTGGGTAATAGTATGTGGACTTTCAAGCTTACTGTGCTTCGTGAATTGGAGTGCTTCCATATGACGATGATGGCAGTCACGCTAATGGACTATTCGATGGAAGGTGCCCACCAAAGGTATGGCCTCTAACACGGAGATTAACGTAAACATCTGCCAAAAGGAAGGCATCGACCTGGGAGTTAAAACCAGTGACAATGTCTGTAAGGTGCTCAAAATCGAGTGAAGAACGAGAAAATGCAGGGCATACCCCCAATATCCCATGCTTCTACCCGTTGCCGATGTTACTCAATCGCATCGTTATTCAGTGTGTCCGGCTTGAGCAAAACTGGTAGAAGACGACACGTTTAGCTAGCTACATCACACACATTTTCTCAGTCAGCTCGTGCCAAATCGGAATTAGACATACGTCATGCAAATAGAACAGAGCACCACCTACCAAATCCACTGACTCATGTATGCACACGATGGACGAACACCTGTCCTTAGTGCAAGGCCGCCCGAGTTAAATTCCCTCAGATCATTTGCCCAAAAGAACCCAGGTTGCGGGTCTATGCGTTTCGGAGACGCCGACGAAAGGATCACAAAGGTGGGATGGGACTAGGCTTGCTGTGGCGATGGATACGATCGAAGCAGACCTTCTAGAATACATATTGTTCTATTCTCCTGTTCCGAAAACACATTAGCACACCCGTCTTGCGGTGAGAGGAAGAATCGATCTGACCTAAACGCAATAGGGGATCACACCGGGTCCTTAATGATCTCTCAGCTCCCCTTCACACATATGTTCCACCCGGGGTGTGAATGGCCATCAAGACTATTCTAGGTGCCCTTCCCGCGCATGAGTGGTTGGAGCCGTGCCGCAACAAACGTATTCTGAACCTGAGGCACTGCATTCATTGTCATCTAAGGTCCTTGATTTGGTGTGCGGGAAACGTGTTTACTTGCCTAGGACGGACCCTCAGACCTCCCGCACTAGGGTAGGCATGGTGCACAGCCCGGGAGAGGGAAACGAGTGAATAAGTAAAGAAGGGTTCTCCAGGGGCATCAGAGGGCTCAGCGCTTTCCAAAACCCGCACACACTATGATCGTATCGCCACCATCATGGTACTCCACGAGACAAAAGAGACCCGAATTGCTAGGTAGCGGTACCCGACAGGAGCAGAAGCACCCACTGGTTCCACGCCACTTGGACGAAGATGTCGCTCCGGGAATCTGCTCACCTCTACGGTGGGAAAAGAGAGGACAGCAGGGAGGCTGCCCATTCCAGCTATCGTGACTGAAACAATGCAAGAAGCGAGAAGGCAGCATGGTCGAAGCCCACCTCGTATGTCCAGACCCATCGAGAATAGTCGGTGTAACAGGAGATGAGAGCGCGCGATCGGAGATAGGCTTTCCATTGTCTCGCGGCTGAAGAAGTTCCTTGTTGCTGTTCTTTCGCGGAAAGACGGCGTGCTACCACGAACGTTGCATGCTGGCTTGGTTGTGCAAGTAGTACTTACGAACTGGTGCGACTCGGCCAAGGTCAGGTAAACGGAGATGCTAACGGCGTCCGGGCACCGCACATCTATCACAAAGAACCTCATGGCGCGTATACCAGGTCCGGGAGAACGGGAGAGCTGACTCGTATCTGACAAAGGAAACCCCACGGGCGAACGAAAAGCAGCAGAGAGAGGACCTATTCCGTAGAAGTGACTGAATGGAGAAGCAATCCACATCTCCCGAACCAACCTCACGCTAGGGACGCACGTCGCCCCAGCCTGCCTACAAAGGCGGCACGTACAAGGCGATGTACCACGCGATACGCAGCACCTGAGGCACACACCTTCCATTCTGTCCGTTGACCAGACCGTCGCTCTACATCTCTCCTCTGCGGATCACATCTGATCTAGTCTTCAGATCATCGAGGCCGTCCAACTTCGACGTCCAACGCGCATTGAGCATCACGAAATCCAACCTTGTCGATAAGGTTACAGTGCTCCGCTCTGCAGTCGCCGTTGTCGTGATGCGGCTGGTTCTCAGTCCATCTGGCATCCATATCTCGCCATATTACACGTATTACATGCATATCGCATTGGATCCTATGCGGTTGGTTTCCGTGCGGCCTTCTTGTCCGAGCTTATCCGAATTGAACAGGTAATGGTAAGGTGTCCCATCTCGCTGACACAAAGGACCCAGGCCCATATCGGATCAAACGCGCTCGGACATCTTTGCGATCGCACTAGTACCCCTCCTCCGCTCCCATGAAGAATAAGCACGAGGAAGAAGGTAATAAAAATATTTCTTTCGGCGGAACCGTTTGTGCCCGTACCCCAGAACGTGGGTGCATTCAATTAAACAAGCCTGTCGCGATATGGTTGTGGCATGATACGCGAAGGAGAACAAGAAAAATAACGACATTTTTTGACCGTATCTGCCACCGCTTCCCCCGTGACCTCGACGGACAAGGCAAGCGTACATACTACTTTTCCACGTTGACACCACTGCCATCAAACCTTGTTACCTCGAGGCGTGCCACTTTTTTGCTTTTCTGGACGCCGCAAACGCGCCACATCATGCAGGATGGAGACTGCAGAGTCCATTCATGTTCATGGTCACCTGTGCATGGCAGAATTATTCGTTGATCTGGTTTGAATAGAGGCGCAAGGACCAGATCGTGCAAGCATGACGCCCAGTTCTGAATGACAGGTTGATACACACCACGTTTTCTGCTCTCCCTTGGTTGGCAATGGATGGAGCGAAGATCTATGCAAGTGAGCTGGTGCATCCCGATCCGAACAGTTACGGTGCCAGCGTAAACGGCAGCGTAAACGGTGCTTAAACGGCACGGAAATAGTCGAGAATATGAAGAACGATAAGATAACAGAGTCAGTTGAGGCTTCGACCACACCGCATGTCTGCGTCCGCGGAATCGAAGCACACTCCTGGTGGCGCTTGCACATCGCCGAGATGTTATTCTCCGCACTGCGGTAAAATAGACTAGCTATCAGTACCTGTAGTGAGAGATATGAAGGCAGCGAATCTAACGCCCGCCAACGTGAACGCATTTCTACACAAGCCCTTCATGCAGGCAATCTCACTAGTGAGCTTCCTGGTCGGCGGAAGGAACTCGACCCTGGGTATGATCCGTGAGCACGGAGGTGTCACGGGCTGGTGATGTGGCGTTGTTACACAATGTTCGTGAGGTCCCGGCTGAAGGAGTGAGCCTGTACATAAGTACACGAGCCCAGCGCGCCATCGGTATGCTACATGTGGATTTTGCTGACATATATTAGCCTGGTTATGGGATCAAGGTCGGCGCCCTCGGTCCTCCTGCCGACCCCGTACCCCCGTCAAACCCGGCAAGGCGCAGTCATCCTGACCCGTGAGCACGGCCAAAAAAAAACCTATCCCCAACGTTCCGCGCAGAGCGGAACTGCGCCATCTTAACTGTAGGTGGTTATGTGCGTCCCGAATGTTTGACAGATCTGTCAAAAGAGGTGCAGAGCTTGGTGGTAACGTTCATTTCTCGTTCTTGATCAATGATACGATCATCGCGTATGCTGTAAGTAAGGATGGCGCCAATGTCAGAATTGGGCCATGCTGTAGGTGTCAATACAACGGAAGCAAATGATGGGCTATCAACCATACCGCCGACTAACCACAACTAGATGCGACTGAGATGAAGGGCTGCAGTCATGAACGCTGAAAGAAATGCAGCATTTTAATGCGGCGAGGTAGGTGTCGTTCCTGTGTTGTTAGAGGCCATCGTTACCGGCGGAGGAAAGCACAACAGCCCCTTCATATAAAAAAAGAAAAATTGAATTTCTCGCTGATTCCGTCAGGGAGAAGTGATACGGAGGGACGGCGGGATACTACGAGGGTGAAACGAACCAGCGGACACAAAAGGGAGTCGGAAAGTCAACCCTATGTAAGCGCGCTGTGGCCAGGCACGTGTGATGAAGGTCCATTGAAACGACCCGGCCTTGGCATCTGGGGCGGCGGCGTACAGTGTCAGTGCGGGTCCGACATTGATCGCTAGCAGGGTCAGCAGCCACATACTATACAGATCTCGAGAAGGCGAACCCTCGACTTTCTTCGAGCCAGACCCTTTCCAGGGGTGGGCTCGAGTGAGAGTATTCGCCGATGCGCATACCCACAGATACCTGAAAAAGGCCAAGTGAGGAGGGGGCGCCCTGGCAGTCTGGCACTGCGGACCGGCGACCTGAACCAAGCGGGCGTCGTGTGGATAGCCGCGGTGAACTCACTATAAGTTAATTGGGACCCTTCAGGCTGACAGGTACATAACCTGGCCAGTGCAGCT
>JBBPKT010000931.1:0-12276 GCA_038089395.1 Pulveroboletus frians
CAGAGACCGATTCGAGGTCTGGACAGATCACAAAAACCTGGAGTACTGGAAAAAACCCCAGACACTTTCAGGGTGCCAGGCACATTGGCACACCCTCCTCCAGGAGTTTAACCTTGAATTCATGTACCGACCCAGCTCACTTAATCGTGCTGATCCCCTCTCCCACTGACCCAACCATGGCGACGCAGTCAAGAATCTCAATAAGGACGTTACTGTTTTACCGGCTGAACTATTTATAAAAAATGTCATGTTAGAATCACCACTATTACAAAAAATACAAAAAGAATCAAAAAACATAAACGACATTCTTAATTATTTATACAATACCAAACAGGAGGTTTACCTTCACAACTTCACCGGCCAAATTTACGTTCCACCTTCTATTCGAGCTGAGATCCTTAAAACGTGCCATGACGATCCCCTGGGGGGTCACAATGGGCAAGCACGCACTTACCATACCATTAATTGTTTCTTTATTTGGCTGCAAATGCAAAAAGACATTATATCTTACATAAATCACTGCTACACGTGCACCCTCACGAAGGGTTCATCTAAAGCACTGGCAGGGAAAATACAACCTCTCCCAGCAGCAAGCCACCTGTGGGAGGATATATCTATAGACTTCGTAACCGGTTTACCAGAGATCGACAAAATCGACTCTGTTTGCATCATCGTGGATCGATTCTCCAAAGAAGTAGTTTACATACCATGCTCTAAAACAATATCGTCTTTAGATTTAGCTAAAATATTCCGCGATCATGTATGGTCGCAACACAGTATTCCCCGCATGATAGTATCAGATCGGGGCCCGCAATTTGTGTCTTTGTTCACAACCGAATTATGTAAACTATTGGGCATCGAGCAAAAGCTCTCTACGGCCTATCACCCGCAAACAGACAGACAAACTGAATGAATTAATCAAGAAATGGAACAATACCTCCAGGCATATGTCGCCAAGAGACAGGACAATTGGCTCGACTATCTCAAACTCGCCCAATTCCATCACAATAACTCTCTCTCTTCCTATTGGCTCATCCCAATTCACGGTCACCAGGAATTATTCCCTCCAGATGGGGTTCGAGGGGTCCTTGTCCTCCTTAGCAGGAAACTTCCATGCCGACACTGGTCGCATGCATCACGAGGTACAACAGGCGCTAGAATGCACTCGTGAGTGCATGACACAGAATCAGGAAGCATTCAGGTCAGACGCCCCCGAGTATGTTCCTGGGGATCAGGTGTGGCTTAGCATGGACAATTTGAAATTGCTGTACACTGCCCATAAACTAACACAGTGTTGGCTCGGACCGTATGAGGTCATCCGCACCCTCCCGAATGCAGTCGAACTGTGTCTACCCTCATCTTTCAAAATTCACCTGGTTGTGAACATATCGAAGGTGAAGCCTTACCGATCCCCGCTGCCTGGACAGCCGATCTCTCACCTGGATGTGATTAAGGTCTCAGAAGAAGGCCACCCCAAATATGAGGTCGAGGCCATCGTTGCCTCCCGCTTGAAATGGGGTAAACTGGAGTATTGTGTGCGCTGGAAGGGGTATGATGAAGCAGATGACACGTGGGAACTGGCTTCCCATCTTGATAATGCTCGAGATGCCGTCGACCTCTTCCATCACTCTTTGCCATCCGCTCCTCGCCCTCTTCGTGGGCTCTCCTTGACGGAAATGAACCGCCTTTTCACTGTTTATGGCCCTGAAGCTGGTACTCCATTTGCGATGACTCGTCTGGAACTTGAGTCGTAGCAAAGGGGGGTAATGTTATGAACCACTTCAGACCCCTTTCTTTTCTTGGTCATGTGACCTGTCACATGACCTGGGCCCAGACCATGACATCATATGATGTCATGCCTCATGGCTGGCATGCCCCTTTAATCTCCGTTAACCCTGGTGAGAACTCTCTCACATTCATATACTTTAGCTAGCCATGTATAGTAGTTTATCCCACAGACCCTATGGTCCGTGCGCACCTTACCACAGTATATAAAGCCAAGTGTCTCAGCTGGCATCCCCAGCTTTGACCACTTGTTATCCCACTTCTAAACGGGTGATTGGTGTGCTTGAGCTCGTCTTCTCCTCCTCTTCCCTCGCCAGGCTCAGTAATAGCCTGTGAAGCTGAGGCTGGTGGTGTGTCACTCTCAGTGTTCACAACATATGCCCAAGTCAGGATATTGCTGATTTTTTCTGGTGGCACAGCGTTATAGCTCATGGTGATACTAGGGGTCCTAATAATAGGGAGGGCCGCTGATGTAGACGTAGAAGCCTCATTCCAGTTAATCACTGCCGGGAGGTGGCGAATTGAAGGAGGGGGATTTGTAGCTAATGTTTTGTTTCCAGCCTAGGCATTGTTAGTTTTCACAAGTTAATGTTTCACCGAAGACACTTACATGAAAAACTCCAGCAACAACTACCTCACCATGTACTTGTTCATTCAGGCGCAATGGTGTGTATGCTGGGACAAAGCGCATGCCTGGCAAGACATATGGTGCAGCACAAGTATTCTGACTCATTGCTTGTGGCACCTGGACGCTTAGTCAGCGCATGTGGTCTGTACTGTACTCATGAGGCTGATCAAATCATGATTGTATGTGGATCTGTGGTGGGGGGGGTGGGTGGGAGTGAGAGTGGGAACCATCGGGACTGGGACTTGAATAGGTCTGAGGCAGTGATGAATGGGCTTCAAGGTATGCTGATGATGGATCAGGCCTGAAATACGATAGTGTTACGATTTGTCACCCCGCCTTTTTCTTTTGTTACTTTTGTGTTGGACTTATCTCTCCTCGCTTAGTTCTCTTCATGCTAAGCTCATAGTTCCATCCATCATGTACCGGGTTCTTCCTTTATTTTCTAGAATGTTCCTCGCTTACTCAGTAAGCTACTTTCGCTATTGGCTTGCTGACTCAATGATCAGTAAGCAGTTGTTCTTTCATGTTCTTTTCTTTTCCATACGATTACTCAGCTTCCCATCGTTCTTGTATATAAACCCCAAGCAGTCCTCCTGTACTCCAGTTTAGACCTACTTGGCATATACATCCTAAACTCCCCTCATCGTGTGTCTCCACTCTACACCTGAGTGAGCGCTTTAGCTCTCCCCGCATCTCGTCCTGATTACAAGGGATTGTACTCGGCCCACCCGCTTCACCGGGAAGTCCATCGTCTGGGATCACCAGGACAAACCCTCAACCTTGCCATCTGCAAGGTACCCCCTTGTCTCCGTCTTTTAGGACCTTCGCCAAGTTCCTGCTTGACCCTTCGGGATCAAGTGTAACAGATAGTGGGTTTGGCGGGGCATACAATGTTGATTGTGAAGGACCAGACGAGGTATGTGAAAGACTGAACGATAGTTGGCCCATTGGTATTTCATCCTGTAGAACATGGCAAGAGAGAGGATCGCTGATGGTGTTCAGGTTAACAGGCCGCTCAGCGGCACAATTAATCTGACTTGTGTCTGGCCACAAACACAGGTTCAGATCTCCATGTGGCCTAGCAATTTGCTGACGTGACAAGCATTAGATTTGAGTGACATGACATGACATTGTGCTTACCCACAGGTTAGCCAGAGTTGTATGATGCTTGCAATGGTCAGCCATGGGGGCTTGGTGCAAGAGGTGGCAATGTTGCAGTTAAAGATGACTTACCTATATTAGGGTGACATGCGTGTAGCCAAAATGTATGCACAATGCCTGTAATTCCAGACTCATGTGCTGACCAGGGACTGAATACACACCATACACATGTACAATCATATCAATCACAGAGAACAGGGTACATTTGTGTATCTGATTGGATAACTGTATAATACTTGAGTCAGTAGAATTCGTGAAGGACAGATGCATGTGGTGTACATAGCGAGTCAACTGTCCTTGCTGACACCATGCTTCATTATGACTCAATCGCCACTGAGCTCCTCGTGCCTGCACTCCAGATCCTCACTAAACCCCAGCCCATTCTCATCACTATCAACACCATTGTCGTCATCAAGGGTTTTGACATTCAAGCCTCGTGCTCGGGATTGATCAACCATGATGGTAAGTTCGGATGCGTCGTGATCTGCCGCCTGAGCAGTGGCAGGAAGCTGGTCGCCGTAAAATAATATGTCTTCCTTGAGGTCAGGAAGTCCTCAATCAGTGTACATCTGTAGCCAGAGTTTGTATTCCGATTCATTGAAGATGTGTGTGTTTTCGAGGAAATCCTGAATCTTCTCCAGTGCCCTAACCTGGCGTTTTGTCCCCTCAAGGTCCCAATTGGACAAGAGAAGCTGGTGGTGACTCCTCTCCACCAAAGCATATTTCGCAAACATGGCAGATCAAAGAACATCATTTGGTAGAGACTTGATGCTATGAATAAAAATGTTCATAGCCTAGAAAGAAGGGTTAGGCACAAGGCAGTGATGATAAATGTCATACTTATCTCAGATGGGTTCAGGCTGGTATTGCAGGAGTCATTGCAAGGGCCTCGACTTTGGGCCAGAATTGCATGTGGATGCTTGCAGGTGGGATCAAGAGCCGAGAGCTTAGGGTAAGGATGAAAGTGACTGCCAAAGGGCGACTTTCTGGCTGGAGATGCCTCCATCGGGTCACTGTGAAAGGACTCAAAACATGTTGATGAGCTTGTGGGGCTGACTGATGGGGTAGTTGCAACAAGAGGTGTCATATTGACCATGAGATGGTGGTGCAGCTGCCTAGGTGACAGAGCTGAGGCAGAGTTTGAAGGACTTAGTGTCTGAGCACTGACAGACAGGCCCAGCAGATGTTGATGATGGACTCCACAGAGTCATTCAATGATATACAGCCTCTGGAGTTTGATGAAGAGTGAGAAACTCTTGAATCATAGAGTTAAGCCTGGCACTCAAGTACTCACCTCCCATAGGTTTGTCTGCCCACTGTGCTCACAACCGCTAAGTTCAATCGATTCCATTTGGTCTTACCTCAATGATAACCATACATCAAGTGAGACCCTACCTCCAGCAGCCCTGGGCTTATCTCTGCAGCAATCTGCACCTCATCATGGCCAATACCATCCAAATTCAGGTTATATTTATGGCAAGGCGCTGAACACTCTCAAACGTCTATCTGCAGAAGCCATTCAGAGGGATTGAGATATTGGACAAGCTCAGCTGAAGAACATTTACTATCCTTTCGCTGATAGAGAGGAATGGGAACTAGGTAGGTTCTTGTGCGAGAACCTCAATCAAGGGCAGATCACCCGGTTTTTGAAGTTGGTTTGGGTAAGTAACCATTACCCTTTCAACTGTTAGTCTCAACAGAATATAGTTCAAGACAAAAAGTAAGCTGGCCTTTAAGTCTGCCAATGAGCTCTTTTTGTGGATGAACACGCTACCTCAAGGTCCACGCTAGCGTTGCACCAAGATCGAAATGGATGAATACCATACTGTTCATCCCATACATATATTTGCTCTGGAGAGATGGCTTCAATGTGGCACAAATGGTTTTTGGCAACCCAATCTTCCAGCACAATATATGCTATGACTCACATGAGGTTTACATTGGGCCAAATGATCGTGAATACGGGAATGGATGTCATCATGAGAGACGACCAGAATACAGGTAAGTCGAATTTGGTTGTTTCCTCTCTCTCTAGACTGATTGCATCACCAGAGCGAACTTCCAGTTGGTTCCATGATCGTTCCTATCATTCTCGCCTCTGACAAAACACCTGTTTCAAGACAGACTGGAAACCTTGAAATGCATCCACTGTTCCTTATGATCGGAAATATTCACTCTGACTTGCGCATGAAAGCAACTGCTCATGCATGGTCCTGCATTGCATATATGCCTGTCCCTCAATTCGTTGTGCATAGTGATTATACAACAGTCCTCCAGGCCAGACTCTGGCACCATTGTATGGACATCGTATGTGGCACCCTAAAGAATGCAGCTGCCTGTGGTGCCTACATGACTGATCCTGCCGGGTTTCAGCAGTACTGCTTCATGCCCCTTGTAGGGTATGCAGCTGATCTGCCAGAACAACTAATGATCGCATGCGTTGCACAGAGTGCATCGCCCATAACTCTTGCTACTAAATCCGACTTTGCTGATGCCACTCCTCACCCCCCTCGTTCTGGGTTACATACCCTTCAACAAATTCATCTCCTCGCTCAGCATATCAATCTGTGGAAGGTCCAGGAATTCCTTGAGGCTGCAAAGGAGCTCCACCTCAATGGTGTGTACCTTCTGTTTTGGAGGGACTGGTGCTTTGCTGACCCCACAACATTCCTCACCCCCAAAGTACTCTATACTTTACACAAGTTCTTTTTTGACCACGTTCTCAAATGGTGTAAGGAGGCACTTGGCACAGATGAACTAGATACTTGGTTCAAGAGTCAACACAAGCGGGTTGGTACGCATCACTTCTCAAGCGGAGTCTCACATGTCAAACAGATGACTGGCTGGGAGCACCGAGACCTGCAACGGACAATTGTTGTGACCATCACTGGACCAGCCCTGCAAGATTTCGTCCATGCTGTCCGGGCTATGGTCGATTTCATATACAAGGCTCAGGCCCCATCGTTTACTGATTCATCTGTCACCTCCCTGGTTGAATCGCTTGCAGAATTCCATCATTACAAGAAAGCAGTCACCGACAGCGGTTTTCGTCGTGGTACATCAGGTCCCATCAACCATTTTGAAATCCCGAAGCTGGAACTCCTTCAAAACTTTGCATCATGCATTGTAAGAACCCGTTTGAGCGCACGAGCCACCAGCGGAATACATTCACCCAGCAAATCATGTGTCTTCTGGATCGGGAAGAAAGAATACGCCAATTCCACTTCACAACACTACTTGTTGAGTGCGGTGCCTCCCTTAACAATGTCGTTGACGAGGAGTTTGACGAAATGACCAACATCGATCCAGCCCTCACATGGATTCTCCGCATTTCCCCCAAGGACCACATGTCCTTCTCCCCAAATGACCGCCCTATCTGCAACTATTTCTTGAAAGGTATCGTCTCAGAAGATGCATGCATAGCAACCCATGTCACCATCAAGCCTACCAACCAGAACAAAATGGTGCAATGGATTTCTTCAATGTATCAGCTGCCCAAGTTCAGCTTGGTGCTTAGTAATTATCTATCAGGTCTTGGCTTTCAGCCCCCTCCAAACAGGTTGGATATATGGGATGTATTACATCTTCAACTACTATCGAAGTTCGGTTCCAAAGTCATGCCTAGTCAACTTTTACAAGCCGTGCCTCCATCTTCAGAATTTCTGTTATGAACTGCATGCAACTAACTTTTATCTCTACACTCTTTTCCTCACTTTCCTTCATCCTCATGCTCCTTTTGTCACATGACCTCCACAAGGCCGATCACATGACCATCTGTCACATGATGAGTCTAGCCTATGACATCATAGCCTCTAGGGTTACACATTAACAACCCTTAGACTACCCTAACCCTTATCTCCATCAGATCTCCATAGCAATCCTGCCACCTCCTAGATCTCCTGATCCGATCTAATCTCCTCCTCATGTATCACCCCTATTTATCTTAGATTCCATCTCCGCGGATCTCAGATCCAGATCTCAGGGTTTGCCTCATGGCAGCCTTGCACATCTCATCTCTGTCCACACTTCCATTCTCTACCCACGGTCATTACTGTCCTTCCTTATGTAGCATAGCCTTATCTATTAGTTACCTTGTATAGTAGTGTACAGCTTGGTCCGTGCGCGGGCCATAGCAATATATAAGGTGGTGGTCTCAGCTGGCTAAACCCCAGCTTTGACCACTTGTCTAGTTCACCCTTCGTAGGCCCCTGGGACTTGGGTTAAAACCTCGTCTGCTAAGGGTTCTCCTCTGATTGGCTACGCTGGCACTTGTAGCTCCCCTGCCAGGGTTACAGACTTTCTCTCTTTGCCAGCTAGCCTCGTTATTGGCTATAGGTTTGGTTGTTTCTTCCGGCCAAAGGGTTTTCCCATCCCCTTCGATGGCTGCTCGACGCAGTCATAACAATTCCCACTCAGAAAATGTGATACAGTCCTTCTGCGCAACTCTCGCGCGAACGGTAACCTTTGGTTTCTTGCAATTGAATCTCACTCAACAAGTTGCTGCTTCACAGCACCTACTGTCGTGCAGGTCCGCACAGTCTTTTCCTTTTCCAAGACAAGGGAGAATCCTCTCCCCCCTTCTCTGGTGACACCATTTCTCTATGTTCAGTTCTTCGAGGTAGTCGATGGTCCCAACAACACAACAAAGATGTACAAACTACAACAGAGCCACTTTTTCAGGTCGAATGGTCAGTCTCACCATGTCACAGGTATAATCCCCATCACTACTGTGACACATGCTGTGGAACTAATACCAGTTTATGGCTGCTGATACAATCGCGAGGCTACAGTGAATGTTTCCTTGGAGGTGTACAACCAATTTTATCTTAATAACTACTCTGATAAGGAGTGGTATCATACCATCTCTGAGGAATACTTGTAGATCACCTTTGCTGTTGTGTATTTTCGATTGAGGTTGATATGATAACATGATAGGCTGGGAGTCATTGATCACTACAACTAAATTCTCAATCAGTCAGATAATCAGCGGTGCGGGAAAAAAAAACAATGGCTGCCGCAGCTATGTACGGATGCCAGGGCCATGAAACCATACAAGGCAAGTGTGTAATCCAAACCTGACCTAAACCAAAACAATCTGCTCATTGAGCACTCACTGAGCGCTTATGGTTTGCGGATGTTGCTTGTTTGAAACAGAGATGGAATCACGTACAAGAGACACGATATGGTAAATGATACAAGAGATAGATGGCAGTTCTGACACAAAGTAAAGCACGCACGGTGTGGCAGAACGGTCTTTGGCCGAGTGCTGGAAGTAGCTGCCGCTTCCATCTGCGCTTACCACAGCTGGTATATCTGTACTATCATTACACATCTACTGTAAAGTGACTAAGTAGTGCAAAACTTATTGCACCCAGGATTTCCATACATTCTCGCCCCTCCATAGACTCAAAAAAATTAAGGGAGATAGGTCCTAATGTACTTATACTCTGGACAAAGTGTAGAGAAAGATCCGCACAGAATTGTGTTCATAATCCAACCAAATGTCGCAGGATGTTGATTTGGATGGACATTGCGACTCCCAGATCCACCAGATCCTGCTCAAGAGCAGACAAGGTAACACCTGGAGATGATTGGTTAGTATGTAAACTGTCCCTCCCACAAGTTATAGGGCTGAGAAACACACCAATTGATGTGACAGATTGAAATCTTCAGGTGGAGGTAGCAAGATATTGTCATGCATGAGTGCACCTGTGACAAAATTCAATCTCCCTCTCGGCAGGAGAAGCCGAGTGTGTTGGAACGTGAATATGACCACCCTCCTATGCGATCTCAGAAACACAAAAAGTTAGAAACTGAGGCGGCCAGTGAAGCAAAGCTTACTGAGGCCTGTGATGCCCTTCGTGATGGCTCTTGCAAGAATCTCACAGCTGCGGCAAAAAAATTCGAGGTCCCTTACCATACTCTTCGCCGATGCTATAAACAGCTTGCTGCTCCCCAAAACTGTGCTCACAAGAATAGTCAACTACTCACAGATGCTCAAGAGAAGGCAATATGCCATTGGATCAAGTATATGGCGCTAACGGGCCATCCCTTCTCCCATCGATCCCTTCGGATGAAAGCTGGTGAACTCAGTGAGAAGCTGAAGGCAAAGGCGAAGGAGACTAACCAGGTCCAGATGGCAAGTCACCAGTGGTTGAAGCACTTTCTTGTGTGTAACCCCGATATCGATGCCAAGCGTCCAACTGGACTTGATCCCAAACATGCGCAGATGTTCAACCCGAATGTCGTTAACCATCACTTTCAGCTGCTTGGCAACTTCCTGAAAGCACATGACATACCTTGGGAAAATATCTACAACATGGATGAGAAGGGGATTCAGCTTGGAGGAGGGAGGAAGGGTGATAATACGAAGTACCTCTATGCCTGGTCATCCAAGTATCACATTAAGATACAAAGTGCAAATTTGGAACTTGTTACCACAATTGAGTGCGTTAGCGCTGATGGCTCGAGTTTGTGACCTGGAATTGTATTCTCTGGAAAAGATGTGCTCAGGGAGGAATACTTTGAAGAGGAAGATCTGCTGTGAGTACTTACTACTTTAAAAGGACTATCGTGTCCTGATGACTTTGGTGCTTCAGTGTCGCTTTGTCACCGAACGGATGGACGAGTGACTTCATCGGGACCTAGTGGTTTGAGAAGAGTTTTATTCCTCAGGCAGCTGCACGCAATACATCGGGAAAACCTATGCTCCTGATATATGATGGTCACAAATCGCATGAGACAATTGCTCTTCGTGAGGCAGCGGAACGGTATAACGTTCACCTGTTCTGTCTTCTCCCACATATGACACATTGCCTTCAGCCCCTTGATGTTGGCTGCTTTGGTCCTTTGCAGCATGCATGGCAGAAGCGATGCGCCATTGTGATGGAGGAAACCAGAGAAGGAATTACTAAGAAAAATTTCATTCGCAAGTATATGATTGCACAAGAAGACACATTTAAAGAGGAGACTATTCGGAAGGCTTGGAAAAACAGTGGAATAAACCCACTAGACCTGGGGGTATTCACTGACGAGGACTACGCACCCAGCTACATGACCTCCATGAATTTTCATCTCCCTGAGACATATCTGCTTAACGAACCCCCATCGGATGAAATCGGTTCAACATCAGATGACCTCACATACAATCCCAGCAGCTCAGAGACAGACTCCTTCGAAACAGAGTCAGAACCAGAGGTAGAAGGTCCTGCTGGACTGCGGACATCCTCCATCCCACCTTCTTATACTCAGACCCCCGCTGCATCGGCCTCATCACGCTTTTTGTCAGGTCATTGTGTAATGCGCTCTCAGTCTGGCACGCTTTCTCACTCAGCCACACCATCCTGCCCAGCCACACCATCACCCACGCAAACAGCGGAGGAGCGCATCCGTGAGTTAGAAGAGGAAGTCACTATTTTGAAGGGAATGAAGGACGCGGCCGAAATTCACTGCTATTTTTCCACTCAGATGATCACGCATTTACAGAAGTGACTGGAGGGAAAGGACTCTGACCCGGGAAAGCGACAACGCGCTCAAAAAATCAACACTACTGCGCAGGTTTTAACGTCAGAGGAGGGACGGGCAGGCTGAGTTGAGGAAGCAGAAAGAGGCCGAGACAAAGGCCAAGAAGGCAGCAGGAGAGCAAGCACGACGTGAACGCCGTGCAGATCCTGCCCGCATTTTCACGGGTGCTTTATCGAAGGCCAAAAAGAAGGAGGAACTCGAGGATTTGGCTGCTGCCCTCGCTCTTCCGGAGACCGGGAAAAAGGAGGATCTCTTTTCTCGGATCGTTGCTTATTTCAATAAGTTCCCGCAACTGAAGCTTGAGAACCGTTTCAAGAATCTTTTCCCCAGTCCCTCAGTACGATCACGGAAGCGCCCCCGCACAGACAACAGTGATGACGACGCTGGAATGTCCCACACAGGCAATCGCCTGCCAGACACTCCCTTGGATTATTCGTATGCTCAGCCCTCCACTTCTGATTACACTTCTGAATTCCCTAGTTCATCATCCCAGCTGCCTCAGTCTAGACAGTATCTACCCCCAGGCATGTACTATCAATCTATGATGGATACATATGCACGCTATTCTTCCGATTCTTTCAATGCTGCAGCAGGTAGCTCTAATTTTGCCAGTTTGCAATTCCCATAGTATTCACTGTAGTTCTCATATACAGTTACCTACATACAGTACATTCTAGTTTCAGCCATAATACACTTGGTTTTGCTGTTTTCTCTCGTCTGCGAGCTTGTCTGCCAGTCTGCCGAATCTGCTGTCCACCACTCTGAGTCTGAAGTTTGAGTTCCCGATACGTGCCGTTGTGTGACCCGATGTGACAGAACGTTGCACTAGATGCGCAAAAGGGGTTCTGAAATCGGAACTTCTCCCTACTCCCAAAACAAATAGATAAAAATGTGAAAAATAGAACAGGAGTTGGGAAACCATTATATCTATCTGTGGAAGCAGACCGAGAGGCTCACTCTTTGTTGTTGAAGCTCTAAGGGTCATTTAGTGATTTTTTTGCACTAAATGTGCATTGATAGTAATGTCTGGAGACTTTTAGCAGTCAACAATTACTATCATTGCACCGGAGTTGCAAAATGACAGGGAGTTGCAAAATCACGTCTAGTTCACACAACACAACAGATTTGGGTCCAAGCTAGTGGGTATAGGGTGGGATATGCTAGAGTAGTTCCATGAT
>JBBPKT010000933.1:0-12270 GCA_038089395.1 Pulveroboletus frians
GTACCACGCATGGATCAGTGATGACTGGAATGAGTCTCGTCAAGAGGCAAGTGACTACTGGTGAGGAGACACCGCCGGCACGACGGCCAAGCGATATGAATCAGATAGTAACAGGTAGTCCCTCATGGAGAATTCAGTAGCCTGGAAACAGACTGTTAGCTTTGGTGATTGGGAAAATAGTCTTTGGCGGTAGTTGTAGGTGATGATAATCAACCGTGGGAATACTGCAAAAGAAGAAATTTGGCTGGTGTCGATGGTTGTCTTCATACCAGAACAGCTGAAGACGGGTGATTTTCCGCTCGTGATGTTCAGATGAACTCACGATCGAGACATCACTTGCGCCAGTCATCCAATGCATTCGACGATCTTGTGTCAAACTATGTGGACTCGGTGCGTTTGAGTTGTACTTGCCATGTCGCTCACGACGCACCGCGAAGCTATTCGAGACTGCTGCGCGTTTCTGCCAAATGCTGTCGCTCCCACCGATCGCCTTGTCTTTGTTTCCCAGACCTCCAATCGCCTCCACCGACACCCCACAACCGTTTTACCCACCCCACCCCCATTTGATTCCGTAAACGATGTGGGGTATGGGAGATCAAGATTATTTCTGGACTTCAGGATCTGTGTTGTCATGACGAACTGTTCAGGGATCGCTCCCACTCGACAGAACCCTAATTCACCGCCTTGGAAGTTGAGGACCAAGGCAGTTCGCTGTCGACCACGCTATCTCACGTCCGCCGCGACACAAGACGCTCATGATCCTCTTATTCCTTCAACGCTCGTTCATACGCATACAATGACAATAAAATGGACGATCTAGCCTTGCAGCAACGTGGTCACGTTTAACACTTGCATTCTCCGGGCTTGCATTGGCACCTGGCGAAAGGACAGGGTTAGACCGACTCGCAAGACATCCCGACGACACGTACGTCGCGCCACAGTTGCAGGAAGAGCTTCCGCAGTTGTTCTGGTTTACAGGGACTGAAGTGATCTGGATGCCTGGTCATCAAAGCGTTGGATCGAGGGGACTGCAACGCACGGTGTTCATGGTGTTCGTTCTTGGTAAGGATACCTAGCAGATGCTCAGCCGACTTTATCTATCCTTCAGGTCTCTATTTAGCATTGTTTGCAAAGCGGGTCCGAGTGGAGCTCCGGGCGGATCTCACTTCATCTGGGTCTGTCATCGCATCTGCTGTCTGTGGCGACAGGGCGTGTGTACGTACGCGTGAGGGAATACCAGGATCGCTAGCGGGGTGTTCATAGGCATATGCCACTGGGAAAACCCGGGTGATCCAAGTTCCCAGATACGTTGACTGTGAGTATCATCGTCCAGGCCTGTGCAGTTTACGCTCACTCCATAGGATTGTCGCAAACGATTTGCTCTGTAATATCACTCACCAGTTCCTCATCCACAAATAAGCAGTGCAGTTCTAGGGTCAACAAAGTCGCAAAAAGCTGTGCGTCCGTTTGCTGTCATATATATAAATATATCCTCATTCAGGACTTGGTAATTTCATATTTATTGTCAATCAAGATCGAGCCATATCGGTGGATCAGGCCACAGCAAGTCTGGGGAGGGAAAAAGGCCCCGTGACGAGTACCTCGCGCGGTGGGTCTTTTTCGGGCTCTGACATCGAGAGCCCCTCCTCGGTGATTCATGGCGCCCTGCCCCCCAGTCTATAGGAGAGAGAAGGACAGGTCGAGGTTCGACTTGTTCAGATGAGTCTTGGTGAGTCTGGTCATTGAAGGGGACTCGAGCAACATCCGAGTCATCGGTCGTGAGTTTCACAACAAAGTTCCGCAGCCATTCGTCCCCCCCTTTGGCATTCCTCCTTGACCTAGGAGGGAGTCCAGCACGAGCAAATCGAGCCTGGACACAGGTGTGCCTACCCGTGGTCCCAAAGACTCCAAGTACGTCCAAAGAGCCTTCTTCGATCACCGCCGTGCTGCACGTTACGCCTTCGACCTAGGCCGAAGTGGAAATACAAGACACGCTCTGGCTTTCAATCCGGGGCGTCCGTTGGTCCCAGACAACGTCGATGCTATTTCGATGGCGTGGAGAGCGGCGAATGCCGACGCGGTGACGGGGCACAGCATTGTCTGAATACAGTTGGAGAAACCCGGTCGTCGCTTGGAAGTATTCCGAATTGACAGACAGCGTGAACAACGTCTTGACAGATCGAGCGTGTGGCAAAGGCCGACTGTTGCCCCGTGATCACACACGGTGGCGAATGTCAGATGGGGTGCGTGGTACATGATACTCCATGCAGGACTATGTTACATCGATCATATGAACGCTATCTATCAGCTGGGCTAATGATACTTCCTCGGGAAACTGAACCAAAATCAAACTATCTGTGGCCACTCGCTTGTACTCTACCGGTGATGGCCGCTCGAGCAAGAGCGCCCCAAATGACTGCCTCAGACGAACGACCAGTCGACACGCTCGCGTGACATCGTCCAGTGACCCCGCACCATCCGCAAGCTCCTGGCTGAGCAGCGGCCGGATCCATGGGTGGACGAGATAGAGATCTTGCATCTCAGCCAGGTTGTCAGTCGTCTGAATGTCCGTGGACCAAAGGGGGGACAATTCAGCGCGATATACGTTGCGAGAATCTGAGCCCAACTGAGAGACCACTCTATCGAGGCGAAATGCGATGCAGGGGAGTCGCAATCGACGAGCAGTCATAGATGGCGGGTCAAGTCGGCGGAGGAGTTCGTATAGCTTCACCGCTGGTGCTGGGTCAAGCACGGATGAACGCAAGGCCGTAACTGCCTTGTCCATCTCTTCCTTTTCAATGGGTTGAGGCACATGTGGTGGCACAAGCGAGCTATAAACCGTGAGGTCGACTGGCAAGCAACTATGGTAGGGACCCGAGTGCCCCGTCCAAACAAGGATTGTGATATCACCCGAGTCTGTCAGAACATATTCCAGGAGTCGACCGACGGCACGATTGCCTTCACCGTACATGATCGGGATAGCAGCGTTGAAGAGGCCGAATAACGAGTACGCCGTATCTTCTACGCGTGTGGATTGACGCCTTGAAGCAAGATAGAGAATCTCGCGCACTGTAGTGTAGCTAGGACGAAGTACAGCGTTCTTCTCCACAGATCGTCCTTTGGTTTGTGGTGCCTTCGAGATGGTCCGTGACGCCTTGAATGAAAGATAAGCCCGGTCGTAACGGTGGAACGATGATAATATTTACTGTACCTTGAACCGTTCCTCGTCCTCCTGGACGAGCCGGGAGAGTAGTTGCTTGAACGGCATCAGCATGGTAGGACAAGGGGGATGAAGTATTTACCAACCTCGTTACGGGCGAAGGACTGGAGAGCAAGCATGTTGGATGACACCACATCAGATCGGGTCCCTGATGAATCCTAGATGGATGCATACTGCTATCAGCATTCACATTAGTGAGAGTTGTGAGTGATATGACCACTGACCTGCGGGAGTTGTAGTCTCTGCTCTGTGGGTTCACTACTTCTGCTTCCACGCAATCCCCAGGGAACATTCCTGGGTCTGGAGGGCCTCGGGCCGTTACCGTTCTCGGAGGACTCCATCAGCTGCGACTCTGTGGGCCGGGGAAATAACTTGGCTGCAGTCCACCTAGTCCCCAGGATGCCTGTTTTTATCCGGATTCTAAATCCATCGATGAATACAGATTGGTTCGGGATGCCAGAGTTAGTTGTTGGTCCTATGCGCCAGTCCAACGCACGCGTGGATTCCCACGTGTAAGGCGTAATGCCATCGTCTCCAGCTTCTGACGCCTTGAGACGGGCAACTGACTCCGCACTACCGGTAGCTTCGTGGAATGCTGCGAGGTCCAGGATCTTGCCTTGTAAATCCCGGTAATCAAAAGGAGTGTGTCGTGAGAAATGATGCGGCCGAGATGCTGCTCGGCGAAATTGTACCAGTCAAATGCATTTCGGGTCGCTACTTCTTGGAATATGAGTTTATTACGAAGCTCATATCTCTCTGCACCGTCGGGAAGAACAAGAAGCGCGCCTTCACCAGGAGGGAGACTGAATTCATAGGTGGGGCGACCACTGTCCGTGACATAGGTCAGTTCAATCAACCCAAATACCAATTCTGAAGCAGAAGGAAAGACATACGGAGGTCCAATTTTTCCAGATGTCTCAGCGAGTCTAGTTACTGCATGGGTTGAAAAAACATGGCCAGGACGCAGAGCAGAGGGAACGTGAACAACCTCCGAGTCATCGAGCTTGATAGGCACGAAATTATCAGGGACGCCAGTGGCTCGGTGGATAGGATGGTCAGAGGGAAGACATATGTTGAAGAAGACATCAAAACCACCAGTGTTTATATTAATGACTCCAACTTCGCCAATCTGGAGCCCGTCCGGATTGATCTGTAGGAGATCATGCGAAGGCTCTGGGGTCCATAGGGGGTATCCGTATCCAAGGGACAGTAAACCTTTCACATACAATTCTGGGGGATTGATCATGTCATGGTAACGATCGAAAAAGCGCCTAGAGTCGGCCCAAACGTATTTACTCGAGGTCACGTGATCTTGGCGCGCTACAAAGTTACGAGGACCGAAGCACTTGGCCCTCAACGTGAGCCATTCTGTTAGACCCTGTTTTCTCATCGTAAAGCACATCCTGGGGACTGAGGGAAACCGTATCCTTCCCGAGTCTCTCACTGTCATCGCATGCCCTTCCGAACTTGCGCAATGTCTCCTGTAGTCACACATGAAATACCCCGGGGCCGGGTTGGATGCTGAAAATAAAGATCGACAGAGGGGAATTGGACGGAAACAGTATCGTTAAATAATTGCGGCCGTGCCTTCTTGCATGGAGTTGGAGTCAGGGGGAGATCAGGGTAAGTCGTTTCCGTGAGGACAACAAATAAGTTCATTTGAAGGCTACAGTTTGCGAGGGTGACAGGGAATTTCTTGGATGAACCTTCTAGGTGTTGATTATAATCCCAAACGAATAGCATGCAGGGGAAGAATGGATCATCCTCGAATGGTGGATATGTGGTTCAATGGGCTTGCCTGCCCACGGGAACCGGCCGGGAGACCAATCAATTTCAAGCGCTGCCTGGAATAATCCGAAGAAATCATGTCAATTTAGTTCGCAACGGCGCTAGCAGATCCTGCAGGCTCCAGTCTCGTGTGAACCATGGACCGAAAGGGAAATCGTTGGGAGTGTCTGTGTTTCCGGCAGTCTTATAAGCCGGGGAGGGAGAGTACTAGGGATGTGCACGAATATTTATAGACAGATTGCTGGTGGATATATCACTGGGAATGTGGTTTCGTGGGATTCCATTGAATAGTGAAGAACTCTTATCGCTCACTTGAGAGGTGGTGCCTCAGGCCTCAGGGATGGGGCCCTGGGGAGCTGCACACGTGTGGCTTCACAACGTTCGAACGGCCTGACTTGTCAGTCCTACCACGGATGAGTGACAACAAACATACAAGCAGACGATAGCCCTCAACCCCGCTCCAGACCACCGAGAACTTATGTTTCTCTGCAGAGTCCCAAGGGTGAGAAAAAATGGTAATGGATGAGTCCTATGTAACTATCAGTGCCAATGTCCTATACCTCCGTGACTTGACCGGAGGAAAGCAGCATATCGTGTGAATGTAGAGATGACTAAGCAAGGAAACTACAAGATGCCAAAAAGCGAAAACGACAAGAGACATTTCAGTAAATCGATCCCTCTGCATCGCTTTGGGGTGCGGCCTTCTTCCTTGGATACTTCCCCTCATTACCGAAATAATTCAAACCTTGGTGGACACTTGGGGGGACTTGGATATCCTCGAAAACCAACTCGCTCCTCTTTCTCGGCAGCTTCCCCATGGCAGCAGGTCGGAGGTGATCTTGACCATCGTCACGTACACCATTTTCCCTCGGCGTGTTTTGACTAAAGTCCAGTTGCTGAATGCCATTCAATGTTGGCTCTCTTTTCCTTGGAGCCATTTCCCGGGGGCCACTGACGTCCGACTGCTGAAGTCCATTCGGCGCATGCTCTCTCTTCCTTGGAAACATCTCCTGGGGCCCGAGACGAGGTTGAGTGCGCAAGTCCTCATCCTCTTTGTCCTGCCCTTTTTCCGTGCCGACGAGAGAAACCTAAGGATCTTGCGTGTCAGCATCGACACGCCCTTCCATGTGGTGCTCGTACCTGTGGGGCCGCGACGCGCTCACCCAGGTGGGACGGATCCTGAGGGCCGGGGGACACCTCAACTGCGTTAACATCGCTGCCTGGACCAGGTTTGGAGTCGACTGCACTCGACTCCTCATTCTCACGAGGATTTGACTCGCTGAAGTTCCGCAGTCAGCACGCTCTCAAGACACGAGGTTTAATGAGTTCCTTTACCCGAGCGTCGTTTGCGAGGTGGTTCGTCCTCTCTTCTGCAGCACGATCCAGATGGCATAGCATATCATCGCTGCAAGCGAGAGCGTGTATAGAGGACGAGTCACGTTATTTTCGAGCCAGCTCGACAGAAGAGCTCCGACGCTGAGTGGTGCGTGGTCCGTCATAGCACGAGTGGCTTGTATTAACAGACGCGGGGGAGAGTCGTGAATGAATGGGTTTGCCTGCACGAAGCAGAGCAGCGGAGGTGAGGAAGAGTCGTGAATGAGTAGGCTCGCCTGCGCAGGGACTCTTTATCTGACAGAAGAGCTGTGGAACGCTTGGGCCATCAGGCTGCGCCGCATTGCCCCCAAGATCGTTCAAGCTGTAGAGGCGTAATGCGCACGGTCAAATGACAGTGCGGCATGCAACTCGTGAGTGTCAGGCATGTCATCCGCGAGGCATCCTAGCTCAGTTAGGGACGGTGGAAAATACTACGTCGCCCTGTACAAGTGTCAAAGTGAATTACCTTGCAGTGGTTGAAGATGTGCGGCGGCCAGCGATCGCTCGAATGCAGGGACACTCCCCAACCGTCCGGATCATGGCCTCGTAGAAGATCACTGGCGCTACTTGAGCGTACGGGTCTGGTATGTAATCTAGTGCTTCTGAACAGGAGGTAATTGGGCCGCATAGCGCCCAAGGCACTGTGTGCTGTAGGACAGCCTAGGAAGGCATAGTTGCTTCGGGGAACAGCAGTACCCGATTATGACGCCCGCCGGTCTATCAAGTACGTAAAACGCCCTTTGACCTGCTCGTGCTCAGCGGCGTAAAATCGGTGCGCCATTTGGACAGACTCCGCAAATAGTCTTGGGCTGATCCCTATCTTCCACTCAACGTGTCTAAAGGATGGCTGATATGAAATATGCATTCAGTTGAGCCTCGGACCACTTTGCTCTTTGACAGACCTCGAATAATCTGCTCATTGGTGAGAAAAAAATTGACGCGCGTTCGTAATGAGACCTGCTCGTCGAGCGCCTAGGACAGGCTAATCTGACGGCACCCCGCGGCCTGCATGAAATTCCAGCCTACAGCTTTACATGTTGGATCGCAAGTGATCCGATATCTCGGATATCCGAATCCCCTCCATTCCTCTGAGTCATCCACCTTATTTTCTTCGTTCGTTTTCTCCCCTTCCGTGCGCTATTACCGCTTTAATTTATGGGAACACAGATTTTCATACTTGACGACGGTGGTAACGGCCTCGCACCTCACCCCGTGTCTCCACGGCCCTGGGCCTGAGGTGGTGAGTGCGCTACCGTGCGTCATGCATCATGTATCACGCCCGCTTATCGTGCCCAGATTGATCGTGTTCTAGATACATAATTTATAGCTATCACCCCATGTCTGCACGGCACTGAGATGATTCATCGTGTTCTAGCACGCGGTAGCTGTCACTTCATGGCTTGAGCTTTTGAAATCCGGTCCGGTCACAGCAAAAGAAGGTTCGGACAGCCCAGAGAAGGGCAACCCATAACCCTCCTTGTTCGCCCTCCCTGGTATCCCAACGATTCCGTCGAGAAATGCAATGCTGTTCCAAGTTCCAAGTTGTGCTCGAACGAATGTGGGGTCCATATGTGACGTCACGATTGGCGTGGCGCCTGGCACGTGACACGACGAGTCAACCGCCCAGCTTGTAGTCTATCATGATGTGTACCAGCCACTTTCAAGATCAAAATCGCCTCCAATATTGTGCTCCGACCACGACCTCCACAGAGACGCACAGAACGATGCGACAGCGTATGTAAAAAAGAAAAAAAAAGAAAACGCCTCTCCACGCAGAACGAAAAAACAGCATGCTGACGACGACCCACATAGGGTCCGGTCCGGGAGAAAGGGAAAAAGCGTGAGGCAGAGCATCTCAGAATCAAAAGAAGAAAGCCACTAGAGCGTCTCCAAGTACCGACATGCACGATCCAGCTGCGCCGACGTCTCCTGTACCTTTCCGTGGAGCTCGCCATCAGTACCGACACCAACGAGGGAACGGGGAGGATAGACTCACATGTACAGGTGAAAAGGGTTCAAAATGGTGCCCAGGGATGTCCCACACAGGAATCCGTCGTTCGACTAAACCCTGCCAGGGCCCCACCACTGCCCGAGGGTCATCCTCGCGTTCGCGGAACCACACAGGAATGTCTGCCATCTCGATCCCATGAGGATGGAAGCCAGCCATGCAGCGCAAAAATGCCATGGGGACCTCTGCGTCCTGGAGGACCGGCGTGGGCACGTACTTGCTCAGCAGCGCGGTGCTCTGTTTGAACTGGTGTACGATCGGTGTTGTCATTGAGGTCAACCGTTCGTCGTTCTCCCGGAGGACGTGATGGATTATGGCGTCGGACAGCAGGGGCGGTGCAGATGGCGGGGGTGAATCAATCAACGCAACCCCTTTTACCTTCGCACTACCCCGACGGACGAGAACCCGGGCGATTTCAAACGCGACGACGCCCCCGAATGACCAGCCTGTAAAGAGGTGACTTAGACTTGACACACTGAGGATGAATGGGTGAAACCGACCTCCCAGCACCAGAGCACCATCGTGTGCATGCTGTTCAATCGCCAACGCATACGCTTCAGCCATCTCTTCCACACTCTCCCATGGTGTATCCAAAAACAAACGCGGATTGCGGATCCCCCAAACGTCCCGGTGCAACGGAAACAGATGCTCATAGTGGCCAACGAGACCACTCCCGTCATGCACGAGGTAAAGCGGGACACGAGACACAGGCACACCATCCACTGGGCATCGCTGCAATGGCACAATATCGATCTCCGTGTTCTCCCCTTCGTCATCCTCAACATCCTCCATGTCGCGTGCCAGGAAGCTGCACAGCTCAGAGAGCGTCGGACACGTGCTGAAGATGCGATGTGGAATCGGTCTGTTCAGCCCAACCCTCAACGCTTGCTGCGCCTCGATCGAGCCCAGAGAGTCCAGGCCGAGCGAAAGAAGATCGGTATCGTCTCTGATCTCTTCTGTGTCCACGATCCCCAGCACCTCGGCCATAATTCTACGCACCTGCTCCGTGTCCACGCCACCCGAAACCTTTGTACATGCTACGTCTCCCGCGTTCTCGGATACCAACGTCTGCGGCGAGGTCGGCCCACTCCAGCTCGCATAGAACCCCTCCGCCGCGTCGTTGGTCAGGTCTTGCATTTTGTCGATACCGACACCCTGAGCGCCGTAAAAGGTGCTGTGCGTGTTCGATCGCGAACGTGCAAAGATGACGCTTCGTGGCGACGACGGTGTGACGATCGAATTCGAGTCCGTTCGTGTGCGATGTCGGACCGTCGTCCCCCGTTGATTCGCCGCGAGCCCCAGACCGCGATAAAGGCTCGTCAGTCGCACTCTGCGGAACTGCGCGCCTTGCAGCCGTGCCACGACAACGACAGGTTCAGGAGGATCGTAGTCGCACGCCGCTTGGACCTGGACGGCCAATATATCCGCCGTCACGAAATCGCGCGAAGCGGTCCGGTTGTTGGTGCAATATATCGTATATGCCTGCTTGTCGCCCACAAGATCGCGCAGCACATTGAGCAGGCCGACGCTACTGCATATATACGCGTCAGAGACGTCGCCCCGCATGTTGACCATGAACCCGGCGACGTGCAACAGCGTGTCGAGAAAGACGGGCTGGACATCGAGCGAACTCGACAAGGCGATGTGGGCGATACCAGAGGCACCGTCGTCGCTCACAGTGAGTGATTGAATCGTGTGGTAGTCCTTGGCGTACTCTACGATCCGAGGAAAGACGACTTCGTACGCGGTATGCGTACTAAATACCTCTAGCGTTTCCCCTTTGGACGCGAGTACCTTGGCACTCTGCGCGTGCGCACCCAGTTGGAGCGCCAGCTTCGACATCGTCTCTCGAACGGACGAAAACCGTAAATCGCCATACACGTGAACGTGTTCCTCGCGCGACGACGCCAGTCTCGACGTGATGCTAAACGCGCCGGTTCCGTCCTCGTGGACAGTCACGTGTACCTGGACGACCAGATCGATTCCCCGGCCGAGCACGAGTGGACGCGAAAACGCCACAGACCGCAAGACGGGTATACTCCTTCCGAAATCGAGCCCCAGATGGCGTTGTGTCAGGATGGCCCCGGCGAGTGCTTGTTCGAGGTAGACCGATGCTGGGCAGAGCGCGTAACCGCCCACGATATGGCCTTCCATGTATTTCGCCAGATACTTGATCGGCGTTTCGAATATCGCCGCGTTCCCGTTCTGTTGAGAGGGATATTGAGACCAGGAAGACAGCATCGGGTGGTCCGGGATCGGGATCTGAGGCTGGTGTGCTGGCTCCGCCGCGTGAACGACACGATTGTTGCAAGGCACCCAAAATTTTTGCGTGTCGAATGGATATGATGGTAAGTCGACACAGGCACGTGGTGTGCGTGCCTCGAAAACGCGTCGCCAATCCACAGAAACGGTGGTGGTCTGGTACAGCTGGGCCAAGCTGCCTACGAGTGTATCCCACGCTGGAACGTCTTTGAGCATGGACGGCAGACAAAGGGCATCCTCGGACGTCAGCACCGTCTCGACCATCGGCAAACAAGTCGCGTGTGGCCCGACGTCGATCCACGCGTCAATTTGGGATGGGTCCAGGTATTGCTCCAGTTCGCGCACGCCCCGGGCGAACAGAACAGGCTGGCGACAGTGTTTCACAAAGTAGTCGGACTGAAACGTCGCGCTGTCGCCCACAGGGACGACGGTCCCGTACACATTGGACGCGATAGGGATCGACGGTGGGTGGACCGGAAGCGTTGCGACGTGGTTCCGAAGATCATCCAGGACGGGGTCCATGGCAGACGAGTGGAAACCGAGATCGACTTTGAGCGGGACGGTCTTGCAACCAAACGTGCACGCGAGATGGTTTGCGAACGTGCGGAGGTCTTCGACGGGGCCCGAGACGACACACGACGCGTCCGTATTGACACACGCGATCGTCACGTTTGAAAACGACGGATGGGTCGCTGTTAGGATGTCTTGTACCTGTGCACACGCAAGACCGATGGAGACCATCCCTGTTGTTCCCATCGGGCACGCACGCGACATCAATCGAGCTCTCTTGGCCACGATGGAGAGTGCCGTTTCGATCGAGAGGACGTCGGCTGCGACCATCGCAGCATACTCTCCCAGACTAGCGAAAATTCGGCATAACGAACCCGCACGAGACACATGCAAAGCCAACGACGCACCTTTGCCCGATGACGCCGGCGGGAACGACGCCCCAATGTTTCCACATGCTCGCGAGTGCGAATTCAACCGCAAGCACGGCGCACTGATACACCTCGAATTCGTCGTCCGGTCCGAGCACACGATCAGACGTCTCTTTTGACGAGAGCAGGATGGGGAGGATGCCAGGATAGCCAAGAGAGACGAGGCAACGTTGACAGCGGTCGATACAGCCCCGAAAGACGGGCTGAGTGGCGTAAAGGGAAGCACCCATGGCGGGATATTGGCTTCCCTGTCCAGAGAAGACGAAGATCACCTGACCCTGCTTCCATCGTCGCGGTCGCTCAATGTGGGCGACGGTGGGGGTGGTGTCGAGCGCACGTACGAGCTCATCCTTGTCTTTCGCAGTCACCGCCAATCGGAACGGGTAAATTTGACGGCGAGCAGTAGCAGTGTAGGCAATGTCGCCAAACGGCACGTCGTCGTTTCGAGGGTCCCTCAGCCACTGGATATAGCGCAAGCGAAGACGTTCGAGCGCGTCGGCAGACCGCGCAGAAATCCCAAATACGAGAGAAAACGCCTCAGAAGGAGGGCGAACAGGCTCGACGTGTTCCTCGAGTATCAATGCCGCGTTTGAGCCCGCCGCGCCAAAGTTGTTGAGCACGGCCACCCGAGGCGTGGCGTCTGTGCCCGCGACCCAAGTCGTCGGGACCGTATCGATGAC
>JBBPKT010000934.1:0-12268 GCA_038089395.1 Pulveroboletus frians
TGGTAAGAAATTACCACACGTTTGCCACAAGACCATACTCCATCGTGACGCCAGTTATAATTGACGCACCACTCATAATGACTTGGAATGAGCCTTGTAAAGTCCACAACAAGGTTAGCTCTTAAGGAGTCGTAAGCCAGCCTATCATTAGCATGGCGGAGACAAAAGTACCGGCATCTAATAACAGCTATGCCAAGGCTAGAGTGCTAGTATGTATCGCACCAAGTACCATACTGTCTTGTACTACGACAATGACTCCTGCACAGAAGGGTCTATTCTCGCGAATTCGCTGTAGCGCCTTGAACCTGCCTTCCAACCTCATGGAGTCCAATTGCCATTTTGATTTGATATGGAACTTGTTGCCAGCAATGAAGGGGGAATAAGACGCCCTCAAGCGGAAATGAAGTCTACTTCGAAACACTAGACGACACTCGATGGGTACCCCCTGCCCTCTATGGTCTAATCAAAAGACTCGAGAAGGGTCAGCACAACGATGACACCATGTGAGCCCTCCAACTTACCTAGATACCCATAACTAGCGTATACACCCAGGACACTGAACTGTTTTCACTGCCTTTTGGCGTAACGGTCTTGGCGGTAGGTAGTTGGAACGCTCATATACCAATATATGGATGAGCTGATGTGCAGTCGATGCTCTGGGTATAGGAGATACAGAGATGCCAGCTGATTAAACAATCACTTGCACATCAACACACCTAGGTCCAAAGACTACCGTTTCGCCTGGCGACGTCCAAAGGGTCTTCGACCACTTATCAAGGCTAAAGTTACATTGCAAACCAACTCGAGGCTCGTCTTGAAACACGGGTTACCCAGCCTGCGCGTCGGCCAGGGGACACCCTTTTACCTGCTCAACAGAATGTCTTTCGACATGGTCAGAATCGCAGGGCAGTGGTTTGGAGAATCGTTTACACTATACCTCCGAAGGCATGCACCTGTATCACATCGACTATGTCACCTGTCCATTAAAAGTGAGTCTATCCTCCTCTTTGGGTACGCTCTTGCCAACCGTTGCAGCCGCGTTTCGTAACTGAGGGTCGGATGATCGACTCGCAGATAGCGGCTTGAAGCGCCACCGGACAACCTTGGGGCCTGAGTGTGCTCTATATATACATTTAGTATCCGGGGTTATCACAATGCTGATTCGCACTGCGGAGTGACCAGGTCGGAAATAGCAGTGCAGGCCCCCGTAGGACATGCGAATCGGTTGATCGATCGCAGTTGACAGGCGTGGACAATTCTATTTCCAATACGGATCGTGTGCCTCTTTATTTGGGGTTGACATGCTGCGGTATGTGTTTACGACGACGACGCTACTCACTACAGCGGTCCATATGTCACTCGTAGACGAGCTACGGTTGTGGACGCCTACTCTGTCAAGTCATTCCGTTCTACAACGTCGGGCGCAATAGGCCATTCTTTTGGGACACGTCGTGCGACAATTTCGCACATCCACGGAACTCTATAAATAGAGTCAGACCTTCATATTTTTATTTCTCCTCACAGTCTGCCCTTTTCCGGGAGCACGGCATCAAAACATCAATAGCCTATTCTCCAACAAGGAACCAATCATGTCGTCTTATGCTCCCGGAACCGATCTATGGCTCGAGAGATCACGACTTGCTGGCATGGAACTCGCAGCAGTGTCGTATGGTGAGCACTGCGCCGATCCATTCGTTCTCAGATCCATATTCACTACCACCAGGTATCTTCTTCCTCTTGACCATCGAGGCCACGGTCGCCTTGCTTCAGAGACCGCGCCTGGGTGGTCAGACTGTTCACAATCGGCGGATGCTCCTCAGTTATGTCTTCCTTACCTTTATCCTCGCCACGATTGGGTTTGGGGGAAATGCCCGGTACACGGAGATGATATGGATTGACCTGCGGAACATCGCTGGTGGGCCGACTGCGCTGATCCTTGACGAGACGAACTACTGGATAAATCTGATGGCATTGACTTGGTACGTCCTTGTCGTGTTCGAGCGCATCTCGTCACTCAACTGTCGTAGCTATTTCATCATGGAATGGTTCATGCAAGCACTGTTGGTATGGCTCCGTCTCCGTACGCCACTCGTTCTCACCTGTATGATAGCTCCATCGTTGTTTCGTCATTTGGGATTGGAAAAAAAGTATCGTCGTGACCATGACCACAATCTTTATAGCCATGGTAGGTATGTACCCACGCTTACCCCATCTCTCGATACATCGGCACTGACTTCGCACCTCTAGCAATGTCCATTCTTGTCCTTGCCGAAGCTAGCGGCGCCGTCTTTTACAACATCAACTCTGAGCTCGCATATCTCTGCCTCCAAGTCGGACTGACCCTAATCTATACTCTCCTCGTCGCTGGCCGTCTCTTTGCCCTCCGAAAGCAAATGTGGGGTGTCCTTGGGAGGGAATTTGTCCGTCCCTATGAGACAGTGGCCATCATGGTCGTCGAATCCGCCGCACTCTATTCCGTGTTCGGCATCATCTACATTTTCTCCTTTGCCTTCCACTCCAACGTCTCCAACCTCGTGTTTCTGGCGATCAGTCACATCCAGGTGAGCCACCGCCTGTACAGGCCATGTTGTTATCGTTCGGTGATGTGACAGACGACGATGTAGGGGATCGCACAATTATTGATCATCATTCGTGTCGCCAAGGGCACGGCGTTCGATCAGACCTCTCGGACGCAGCTTAATCGCAGCTCGATCATGTTCCAGGGTACGCAGAGCCACAAGGATGCGCTCCATAGCTCTGGACACGCGGACAAATCTGCCGGTACTGCCGGCACGAATCACGCGGTCGAGCCATCAAAACCGCTCACAGACGAAACCGTTTGATCCACTTTCCGGAGACCATTTGAAGCGCTTGTACGGAGATGGGACTGGACGCGCTAATAGCATTCCGGATGATCGTTTCTTATACTATCATCGGACGCGTTGTCGATAGACTTGTGAGGGACCCACCATACGAATCGTAAAATGTTATATAGGTGGCGATCGGGGCTGCAGCTGACTTGTTGAACGCCAAAGCACTGCAGCGCTCGCAAGCAACTGATGGGTCCCTGGTCCATCGGGCATTCCTGGGAACAGAGAAGCAGATCGGACTGCCTCAGCCTCTCCCACTCCAAGAACGAAGGCTCCCACACAGCAAGCCACGAACCGCCCAGCAGGCGTTCGAGCCCCCTTCTCCGTTCGACCCCGTCAAACAGGCCCCTCAAGTGCACCAGTTAGGAAAGGCAGAGGCAGCACCCCATACTCATCCCCCTGGACGTGCTTGCGGCTTCACGTTATAAATAACCCGCCCTGGCTTGGCCAACAAGGGCATCGCCGTCCGTGCCAGAATTTTTTGCCGCGACATGCCTACCTGATACGTCCCGTGGCGGTCGGGCGCGGCATCGTACGCGCGCACCTCCCCCAAACACTTCTCTGCCAGATTTCCATATCCGCCAACGGTCCAGATCCACCCGTGTGCCTCCCTGTCGGACGCTGTCGTCCCCATGTCGTCCGAGATGATCTGGATGGGCAGCTACAGACGGACGGACAGATGACCCGTCCGTGTCAGCTGGGCGTCAAATCAAATCACGAGGCTTTCGCGAACGGGCAAGTTTGACGAACCACGTTTCCCCGAGGCGCTGGCGAACTGTCCCATTCAGCAAGCACGATCGCATCGTCCACGAATGTGGCGAGTTGACCCGACGGCACCACCGATTTTCCAAACGTATCCCAAACCCCGTTACAGTTGGGGATGCCCCTGGCAGTGGCAGAAGATGGGAACTCGGATCTGTGAGAGGCACCACGTGTCATCTCAAACGTCCGCAGATGCAGAGACCTGCGATTCCTTCTGCATGGAATGTCGTTTCTGTTCGGTCTGCGAATGGATAGCGTTTGGCTGCCATCTTCATATCATATATCATATCACACTTCGGCAGCATCTTATTGTGGCGTTCGTTCTCCATGTGATCACGTTGACGACAACCAGATCTATCACGTTGGTCGTACAACGTGTAGAGATAACAACGGCGGACACCCAAATCCAGATCCATCCGAACCACATGTCACACGGTCACTTCTGAAAACGCCGAGCCAATGAGCGCCCGGACCAACCAGCCAACCCAGACGGACCTCAGTAGACCAACCAGGCCTTGAACGCCTCGTCCTCGTCGATGGCCTCGATCCACCCAACGCCCCTCTCCAACACCCGCACGCTCTCAATCTCGGCCCGTCCGAGTCTGAGCCCGTTGTACAAATGCGGGAACAAACCCTCACCCGGCCGCGGTCCGCAAATCTCTCTCTGCGGGCTTTCCCACTTGATCTGTCTCTGGCGTTCGAGTGGGTCGAACGGGAGACGAAGGATGAAGACGTGGGGATCGGACCCGAAAAAGTGGACGAGGGTCCCGGGGATTTGGGGCGCCGTCGAGAGGTGGATGAATCCCGAGGATTGGTCGAGGGCAGAGATCGGGAGCGCACTCGGGATCTCGGCGGGGTCCAGCGGTACTGGGGACGTGTAGGGAACGAGCTTGTAGACGTAGGTCGGTTTGTCGTTGGAGGTAGCCATTTGATAGTGAAAGAGATCGATGGGGACCACACGGTCGGAGATAGACTCAAGCTGTCGCGCGATCTCACATGAGATTTAAAAAATTACCGGTCAGAGGAAATGCGAAGGGGATGAGGGGTATCTCAACATGACAAGGAAAAGAAAGAGTACATAGTTGGACAGAGAACTGATCCAAGCGCGTGTGGGATCAGCGCCAAATATGATACACATCCATTAAGGGGGTTCCAACAGGCAGGGTAAGCGTAGGAAACGAACCTCCACAATCAAGACGAGAACGGGTGAACAGGCCACCACAACGGAGAAAGAACGAGAGAAGAGAGAGGGACAGGGGAAAAGAAAGAGGCCAAATCCAGAATAGCAGTCTCATTCACCAACCCGTGCACGATCCCCCCTCAATGGGTATCGTCCGTCAAGACTGCCTTGACACCCCCGCTTTCCGTACGTCCGCCGTCCCGCGCACGCGTGTTGTTCATCCGTTTCTCGTAATTCCCTGCCTCGTACGAGCGTTCGTGGAAACTCTCCTCAAGGGACCGCGGGAACGGGAAGTGCGCCTCAGACTTCATAGGTGGCGAGGGTGCGTGGACGATGGGCACGTTTGCCTTCTTCGATTTCTTTCCCTTCTTTCCCTTCCTGCTGTTTGCGCTCCCCGTCGAGCCTGTCGACTTTGCCTTGGCCATCGGTGGTGCATACGGACGTTGAATGGAGGGTGCGAGAGGTGTCGGCATCGACGGATCCACCCAATCCTCGTCGTCCTCTTCCTCATGTCCATCGATCTCTTCAAAATCATCGTTCTTGGAAATACTTTTGAGAGCGCCATCCTCGTGTTTATCGACCTCGAACATCGAGTTCGGTCCGGGCGTGATGGGACCCATAGGATCCTCTTCTGTATCAGCCTCGGAGCCTTTCATACCCTTGACGCTACTCCACACGGGAGAGATGGACGTCGAACGCGTGTCAAAAAATTGGTCTTCGACATCACGTGTGCCGATGGGCCGTCCTTCCGCCCCTTCGCTGTTGACCACTTCAACACCGTCTTCTTCTTCGAGGTCCATGTCCATGTCTTCGGGATCAGAAATAGATTCGAGGCCCATAAATTCGTCCGAATCGGACGGCCACGAGGGAGGCTCATCTTGAATGGTAAATATCGTTTTGTACTTTGCGTTGAGCTGATGGTGGCACACGTCAGTCAGACCATCAATCACGGTGGCATAACAGACCTCGTTGATGCGTTTTCTCAAGTCAACCCAGTCCTTTTCGTCCTTGCATAGGAATCCGAGAAGCATGCTGGGATCAAGACCGCTAAGCGGCATCTTGCGTACTCGATCGCAGTGAAAGGTCCGTAATTCTATCGCACTATAGTGGGTGACAAAGTGTTCAGCGACCGCGTCCAACTCTTCTTCTTCGACCTCGAGCTCGCGAGGATCTAGATCAGAAGCGCTGAAATGGGGCGATGGGGAGGTAGGCATGCTTGCATTTTGCCAACGCGATGGGTGCTGTGATGACGCCGAGGAAGAGGAGGCGCTGGATGCTGTCGACAGTTGGTGTTGGAGGGGTGATGGAGAAATGGGTGCGTGATATGAGAATGTGGATGAACCTCCCGTCCTCACGGATGAGGGAGACGTCGGCACACGGTGATGGTAGGAAGACGCAGAGTGTGCGCCGGGCGAACGCGTCAATGCGCGCTGGTCGGATGCGTTATCGGGTGTGCCTTCGCGGCTGCGGACCACAGGGTAGTCATGGACAGATGAAGGTGGTGCTGGACGGAGAGGCACCGCGGCCCGTGCATGGTGAGGATCCAGGTAGAAGAGGTTGTCGGCCTGAGAACCCATAAAGTAATACGAAGAAGAGGGGCGCCCTCCGGCGATACCAACGGACTGGGGGAACGTGTACAAGGCCTGCAGAGGATCCGTTCACTGCGTAAGTCACGCCCCAAAACTGCGCTGCTTACCTTGATGGACTCGTAATAAATAGGATTGACACCATCGATACCTAGACGAATGCCGATCAGCACCAGCACGGCTCGTCCACCCCATGACGATCTCGGATGGCGGCGTGGAGAACCAATATGGATGTTGGAAGCTGCATATACGTCAGATTGGTATACCACACCATCTGCGGCAACGGCTACTCCGAGACCAGCTTCGGGAAAAGCATGTACAAGGGTTCTGCAACAGACTCTCAGCTTGCTCCAGAAAACTCGTCAACGGATGGTCTTACTTGATTGCACCCGCAGCTGTGCTGGGACCAAACCACTGACCGACATCCTTTCCGAGATCTTTACCAGCGAGGGCCATGCGATGAACGCTAAACGGTGCCTGGGGTAGCGGGGAATCGAGGAACCACGTCAAGATCTGAACATATGCGGCAAAGTCGTTTGTGCGAACAGGGTACGGAGGTCGACGCCATTCTATATGCGCATGAATGCATGCCGGGTGTGGAACAGAAAAGGGCTCACCTCGTCCCAGGTGCAGATGGAGAAGGGCGTTGGCAAGTAAAGATTGACCGGTGCGTAGCATACATCCCCAGCCAGAGTCGCTTGTCCACCCCTTTTCGCCTGTCCCGGGCCAATTCCACTTTTTGGGTCGTGGACTGGAGGGTGTTGCTGCCTGTGCGCCGGAAGCGAGATCAGCTTCGAGCGATGAGAGATTGGAGTCTCTGATTGGGGGGAATTGGTTGCGATAGGTGAGCCATATACGTGAGGTGAAATCGGCGTAGAAGACGGGAGGCCAGTGAGCAGCCGAATTCTTGCTTGATGGTGGTTGGGACTGAGAGAGTTCGGAGACGGTAGCGGAAGAAGAGGTGTTGGAGCGAAAGGAGGGAGGCCGGCGGGATTCGACGGAGGGCCGACGGTCGGGGGTGGGTGGTGGTTCGTAGCCAGGATGTTGCACGCCAAGGAGCCAGATGGGTTCTGTGCACTTGTCTGGCGTGGAGTCGCTGTCGAGGATGAAACGCATGGCACGGTCGAGATGACCTTTGCCATGTTTGGCGGCGGTGAGAAGGGGGTTTGATTTTGACTTTGGGGATGCCATGTGAGACTGAGACAAGATGGAAGGGAGAGAAAGGTCTGCGGAAGAGGAGTTGAACGTGTGGGAGAACCAACCGGAGAGACGCGTTGGAAGATCGGATATGCGAGTTGATGAGGAGGATGAGTACATTGATACAGATGGTCGGATGTCGGAAATGTGACTGAGCGGCCGGTCGTGAGGCCGTGCACGGGCGCGTGGCGAGTCCGACGTCTCGACAATGACGGGTATCTCGTCCACGGCGCCCGCATGCTCACCGTCGACCTGGGTCGTGGCCTTGTCCTCGTGGGCGTTCCCACCGCCAGATCGGTTCTTGCGTGCGTACGTGCGGTTGGGCGACACAGCAGACGATGTGTGGGAGGACGAGCTTGAACTGCCGATGCTGGTCGAACTGTCATTTGCTGCAGGATCTGTCAACGACTTGGACCTGTCGCGACTCTGCTTCTGAAGGAACTTGGTGAGCTTTAGACCATGTTGTGGGTTGGGCGACGACGAGGGCGGTGGTGTGCTGCGCGCGTGTCTCGACATTCCCTTGTGTGTCTGTGTCGTCGTCGTCGTCGTCGTCGGTGAAGGATATGAAGTGGTGGCCGGCTGTGTCGACAAGGCAGCCGAGCACGGTCGTGTCTGAGTTGAGAGGTTTTTTATGACCCGCCACTGCGACCGCGATAGCAAAATTTATCCACAACACGAGACTTTGACATTTACTTGGGTAGTTATCTTATGAGCAGACTCGCCATGTCTCATGGGTGCCGACATGCTCCAAGCGTGTCTCCTGGGCACCGGCGTTAATGTGCTCATTCCATAGGACTGCTCCCAGCGCTAAATGGTACGACGCCATTGATGTTCCCTCTTGTGCTGACGGATCTCGTTTAGTTTGCGGCTATCGACTTGTCCATCCGGAGGGACATGTTGACTGGTTCCCTTAGGGCACCAATGGCTTCATCTTCACAGTCGACCATTCATATGCTCTAGGTAGGTATCCGTATCTTACACCCTTCTCGCTCATCGGCACGATCGAATTTCGCAGATATGAAACAGGTTCTCTCCCAATGAATCCCTCTGGTTCGTGATGCTTCTGGAATAGAAGGTGGACATTGGCGTTACTCTACGTGGTCGACGTCGATGGATGAATGAGTCATTACGTCAACAAGCATCCAAGTTTGCTCACAACTAGCTAGTCTCATCAAGTCAATGGTGTGTCTACCTATTCCTGTCGCTCACCGGATCGGTAACGTCTCGGTTGTCAGTTGTAGGCGGTCTAGAACTCGAGGTGGTTCATGCGCTAGAAACATGACGAAAGATTTCCCCGATGTCTACAAATTTATGGGCCGACACGCTCTGACACCGGGTCGTGCGCGAGAAGTAGCAGCTTTGCGCCGTCATGGGCGCTTGGTCGCCTAGTGGTCGCACTAGGCGCGGCATCAAGCGACTGTGTCAAAAGGAGGCCACTTTGGAACGTGTTGAGGAAGGAAAGGGTCCCCCGCTGGCATTGAAGAAGGGCTGCGGAGATCACCGGAGGGATCGTCATGAAACACTACCACCAGGGAGGCTCACTCGGGTATTAGTACGCTTGTCCTGTCTTTACAGCCGTGATGTTCCGTGTCATAGATCAAACGATGTTCATAACAGGGGATTTAAGTAGCTGTGCCCGTCCAGTACCCCCTCACGAGGCTAATAGGGGTCATGCTCATTGCAAATCCAAAACAGGCAAGTCATCTGTCACGCGTTATGTGACGTGTCTTTCGGTCACGTCCACCCTCCGACGCGACCCTCGCCATGGCCGTCTTCGATGGTGTCCGCTATTCGCTCTCGCCGTCGCTGCCTCCGACACGCAGAACTGAACTCGCCGCCGTCCTCGACCTCAACGGAGCAGTTTCACATCCACCTTATACTCATCTCATCGCGCTCTCAGCCTCGCATGGCCACAAGAATGCCACCCACGATGCCACCGTCAAGCTCGTGACCGACCGCTGGGTCGATCGCAGTGTCATCATGGGGAAGCTTCAGTCGTCCGTGTCTGTCCCTTGTCTCCCGCATTGCATCACTAACACGTCCTGTCTCCATCTTAGCGAGCAATATTACTCCCCAGACCCGACCATGATCTTTTCAGGCGTCGTCGCTTGTGCCACCGACGTGCGTCACCCCACCTCTCATTCTGTCACTCGTGCCTCACATCCCGTTCCTACTAGCTTTCTGGAGCAGACCTGGAGGTCCTCTCGGCAGGTATCACCGCACTCGGCGGTCAATGGCGTGTCGGTCTCACGCGTGATGTCACCCATCTCTTTGCTCTCCGTACAGGCAGCGACAAGGTACCCGACTTTCATCTGTTTCGTCCACCTCGCTTACCCTCCTATCCAGTATAACACTGCCGTTCACTTTGCACCCCAAACCCACATGTGCATCCTCACCCCACACTGGTTTGATGACGCCGTTCGACTTGGGCGTCATATCCCGGAAACGCCCTATACTTGGCCAGATCCACTCGTTTTACGCCCTGGTGTCACGCTCAATCTCGGTGATGATCCCCTCACGACAGAAAACAAGAGAAAACGAAAGCCTGCCGCGGATGCAGATGTAAGCATTCCAAACGAAGAAGAACGCGCTCACGTTTGGGCCGGTCGTCGTATCCTCCTCTCTACCTCGCTCGAATTGGGAGGGGGCTCGCGAAGCGCGATTGAAGCGCGTATCGAGCGCGCTGGCGGTGTCGTCGTGCCTATGCCTGAAAATGCAGATGAGGACGAGGAAGAAAAGGCCGTCGACGAATGTGATGTACTCGTCACACGATGGCGGAGTGGCAAGTCGTATTTCAAGGTACGTACATCCGATGATCATACCTTACTCTCATCTTTGCGCGTCTAGGCAGCACGCGCGTCTCTTCTCATTGGGACCCTCAGTTGGTTGTTCAGTGTCGAGTCCAGTGGCACACTCCACTCGCCCCTCGATTCCCTCCTGTGGTATCCTACTCCAAGGGGTGGTATCCCCGATCTAACTGGTTATGTTCGTAACTCAAGCACAACAACGTTCCCCTTTTGCCCTAACTCTCTTTACAGGAAATTTCGGTCACCAATTACACAGGTGCGGCACGCGACTATCTCAAACGTCTCATTACACTTGTCGGCGCAAAGTTCACTCCGAGCATGAGCCAGTCGAGCAAGGTCCTCGTGGCGGGTTTGTGAGTCCAATGTCACACTGTCCCCGGGCACCGACTGAATTCCTTTATAGCCAACCATCCCCCAAGACGACCCGCGCACTCTCGTGGTCTATCCCTGTCGTAAATCACACGTGGTTGGAGGATTGTCTCTTGGAATGGCGGTGAGTGTCCCCGCTTACTCCTCATGTATGGTACTGCTCACATAACCAGTGCGCTGACTGTCGGACTCGAGCGTTACATCGTCTATCCCCCAGGTATCGATTTTGGAAAAATATTGATGACACGACACGACGGACGTACGGTTTGTTCATAGTATCCACCTCCACACTCGCTGACAAGCTGTCTTGTTACGCTCGCGTTTGACACAGCTCCTTCCTCTCAATCCATGTCTATCCCACAGCTGAGCGGGGGTGCCGTACCGGGCGGTCGCGGTGTGGGCGTTGTCAACATGGAACAAGAGGAAGTACGCGATGCCGAGTATCGCGCCCGTGTGCACGGGAGTGGGAATACGTCTGGCGTACCAACAATGCATGAAGCTCTTGCAAATGGCGGTGCAGCAATACCATCACGAGCGCGGGCAAGTTCCCGAGCGGGATCGGTGAAGAACATGCCGTCGTCGCACACAAAGCCAGAGCAAGGGCTGATGTCGACACCGATAACTGCCTCGGCGACGGGAGCGTTTGTTGATCACGTCATTGAACTTCCTTCAGATGACGAAGTCATGAGTAGCAAACCGCGAACGCCAGTGCGTGGTAGACAAGGCGTACGCGCCCCTTTGACAGGTTCGCGTGCAAAATCGCGCAGTGTATCGAGGCCGTCGTCAGCTGAACCCTCTGGCACGGGGGGTAACTCTGGAGGTAGGAGGGAAAGAGGGAAAGGGAAAGGACGGGAAGGAAGTGAGGTAGGCGACACGGGAAAACGGAAAGCTCAGCCGGTTCAAGAGGCAGACAATAAGCCACGACGAGAACGTAGGGAGACGACCGGCGATTCCGATCTCGATTTGCATCCTGCGGAGGGGTCGGTGCCTCCCCGGAGAAAGGCTGGCGTGGGATCAGCTACACCCGTCAAGTCAGGGATGAAGCCTAGATCAAGGCCTGCGTCCAAGTCCAGGCCTGGATCGGTGACCGGCGGGGAGAGCGGGAACGAGGTAAGAATGCTTGCAGAGCGAGGCACAGGAGCTGATCCACGATGACAGGAGGTGACGAAGCCAACACGCCATCGCGAGGTAGCAGCCAAGAAAAAGGACGGAAGAAAAAAGACGGACGGGATTGCTCCCCGTTCTCGACCATCTACGCCTCCCCCGTTGCCGGCTTCATCCGACGGGAAGAACGCGCGGACCTCAAAGCGGCGGTTGTCCGTCGTCATCCCGTCTTTGCCCAAGGAGTACTTTTCGTCGCAGAGTGCGGCTCCTGCGGCAGAGGCCGAGAGCGAGGGTGATCGAGAGCGCAAAGGTGGGAAAAAGGGTGCAGATTCAGGACCCGCACGCAATCCATTTGCGCCTGCATCGTCCATGCGTGCTGTCGCCGCAGAAGTA
>JBBPKT010000935.1:0-12265 GCA_038089395.1 Pulveroboletus frians
AAGTCTGAAAAGGGGAATATTGATATTTTTGACAGAGAACTATGTGAACTGCTTTTTGAAGTCAGGGGAATCAATGACATGAATGATAGTGGAGTGTATAATGGCCTGGTTGATGTCTACCTGCTAGCATGGGTCATCAGCACACATTATGAAAAGAAACAAGGGTAATGTCAAAGAATGTATCAGATATAGAGATAATAGCAGGATTATATTCTATATTATGATTATAGTCATTGTCACTGTTGTTGGCACTTTCCTGATTAGAGATGAGTGGAAGTTCTTCTTGAATATCTATGCCAGGTAAAATGGATCTGTGACTTTTATTTTAAAAAAATTAAAATTAAAAAAGAGTTGAGAAGAGTAGAAAGAAGTTGTTATGAAGACTTACAAAGAAGGGGATAAGGAGTAGTAAGAATGTCCAGCAAATATTGTATGTGAACAGAAAAAGCTAGAAGTGAGAGAAGAGAGAGAAAGCAAGTAAGAATATGATAAAGAGAACTATAAAAATAAAGCAAATTTTAGACTGTTATGAATCACACACACCTAACTTTTCATTCTTTACTCTTTTCCCTACATTCCTTTCACATTACACTCCTTAAAATCTTGTGACCTCCCACAAGGCTGATCACATGACAAGTCCAGACCCTGATATCATCAGTGATGTCATATCTCAAGGATCTCACATATTAGACTACCCTAACTTTTATCTCCATCAGATCTCTATGGCATTTCCATGCCACCTCCTAGATCTCCCACTCTAATCTAATACCTCCTTATGTAGCAATATGGACTATCTCTATGGATCTCAATTGCATTTGAGATGCAATCTCTGATCCTACTCCTAGATCCAGGGTTAGTCTTACCACTACCTTGCATATCTAATCTCTGCCTCTTCTTTTCCATTCCCTACCCACAGTCATTACTGTCTTCCCTGGACTTACCTTATATAACACCATGTATAGTAGTTCTTATCTGTGTACAACTTGGTCTGTGTGTATCTTATAGCAATATATAAGAATGGTGGCTCAAAGGCTAGCTTCCCAGCTTTGACTTGTCTAGGTTCCCTGTTCAGCTGGCCTCTGTGGATTGGGTTAAAACCTTTACTGATCAGGGCACTCCTCTGATAGCTATGCCAGCACTTGTAGCTTCCTGCCTTGAGTCATAGACATTCTTTTTCTGCTGGGTAGCTCTGTCATTAGCTGAGGTATGGTATTTTTCTGGCTCAAGCATTGTTTCAGTTTCATTTCCTAGAGGCTTATTGCCTTTAGAACATAGACATATACATAATAAGGAGGTAGTGACATGCATTTATATTATATACATCATAAACTGAGGCAGAAATGAGAAAGTAAGAAAAAGAAGAAAGAAGAGAGCATATAAGAGCAAAGAACACATAATAAGAGGTGAATTAAGACACTTAGTTGAGTCTTCAAGCAGCAGTTCTAATAGCACAGATGGTATGGCACTAAAGACATTATTATCTTTATCTGAGGGCTTAAAAAGTGTGAAGTGATTGTTGGCATAAAAGAAGTTAGGGTGGGCAGGATCAGGATCAGGGCATGTGGAAAAGAGTAAATGGTTATTCACAATGTTGACACAGGAATATTTCTTGAGTGATGGTATATAGTGGGCAGATAGAGAATGTGTGTGTAACATGAAAGAAAACTCACAGAAAATGAGAGCTAAGAGACATAGTATGTTTTGAATTCTTATTAGAAAGCTAATTCAAGGAAGAGATATTGTGAATAAGAATAGTAGCTGGCTTAAATGCTGTGAAGACAGAGGAACATATAAGAAAAAGAGGAGAGAAAAGATCACACATATAATTGGGTGGTATAGTGGTCATCATAAAGAGATTGAATTTATAAATGGTATTGGTGAGATCTGGTAAGAAAGAGATAGATAAGAGAAGAGAGAACAAATAAATAGATTTTCAATAGCAAAGATGACTTCAGACACTGTATATGAAAGAGGAAACAAGGGATTAGGTGTGAAAATAAAGAATATAAGAGGAAATATGGCCATTATCCTAAACATGATTTGTGACAAAGTGACAAGAGTGTTGAAATGTGGTGAAACAAATGAACAGAAAAATGAAAATAAAGAATATTATTTATAACAAACCAAAATAGTATAGAAGTGTGATAAAAAAGGAAACAGAGAAGATGATTTATAATAATATATACTCTGTTCTTCATTAGTGAGATCCAAAGAAAGACTATCAGAGTAATTGTTATTGTTATCTATTATTGTTGATATCCAGAGTCAGAGGCTAGGTGATAACCTCCTCTGAGAGATTGTTAAGGTCTATATATATCCAGAGATTTGATTACATTTGCATATTCAAGGTGAAAGGATATGAAATCTTGTGAAACACTTGAAAAAGAAATATAAGAGAGAGTAATAGCACACACCTAAGTCAGCATTTAATGGCTTCTTGTCATAGATATATATGCCAAGTGATTCTAAGTGATTTTTTATTCAAGACACACTAAATAAGCAATTATATACATTGACAACAGAGATGTTGTCTGTTTGAAGCAAAAGCATCCCATCTGAGTAGAATTACACTTCTTCTTCAGTCTTCTTTGTGATCCAGGAGAAGACAAAGTTGTTTTCTGCAAAAAAATCTGTGTCATTATCAATAACAGTATCAGCATCTAGTGTCTTCTCACAATATTTGTGTGAATGCCTAAAAGTACATTTTGAAAGAGAAGCTAAGGATCATACATAAGGGAAACTGATCTTGATCAGCTCTTTCATATTTTCCAGCACCTTATACCAAATTGTGCAGCCATAAGAAAAGATGACATTGAACACAGATTCTCTAGAAATAATATTCCATACAAGTAGGCATGCTTGAATGGCATGGATAATTTTCTGTATTGCTACCTTGTCATAATCATATGCAATGACATGTTTCATATGATGATTTTTCTCAACAATGTCAATAACAGGATATTCTCAGATATGTTATACTCAATACTATCTGGCCATGTGATAGTGTGTATACTGAGTGGGTTTCCTGAATGAGATTGGCTCGTTTTCTTGCCAATAGTGATGGCAAGAGTAAGCTCTATGTAAGTATGAATCTAGACAGAGATACTGTTCTTTTTCTGGAAAAGATAAGAGTAATATTTGATAGTGGTAGTATATTTAGCAAGAGCAGCACAGATTATCTCCTTTTTCAAATATGACTCATCCAAATTGGTTATCCTGCCCTATAAAATGGTGTGAAAGTTGAGTAATGGAATGATATAAAAGAATATATATGAATTTCAGTTTCTCATCCATAATGAGCAGCTCTATATGAAGCTTCTTTCAGAGAAATATATTTGCTTATGAACATATGATATATTATGTTAGCAGTGGCAAATAATATGATGAATTAAGTAAGCAAGTTACCTTTTGTGTCTGTATTCTCCTTGACAATCTATACTGACTATCCTGGTTTCCATAGTTACTTCAGATCATGAGCATCTTTCAATGAATTTGCAGACAGTGTGTTATGCTTGATCCTGAAGGGTCATGTGTGAACTTGGCGAAGGTCCTAAAAGACTAAGACAAGGGGGTACCTTGCAAGTGGCAAGGTCAAGGGTTCATCCTGGTGATACCAGATGAGAGTTTTCCCAGTGATACGGGTGGGCCAAGGACTTATCCCTTGTAATCAGGATGGGATGTAGGCAAGAGCTAAAGCACTCACTCAGGTGTAGAGCGAAGACACATGAAGAGAAAGTTAGGATTAGGTAAGCCAAGTAGGTCTAAGCTGAGGAATAAAAGTGCTACTTGGGGGTTTATATATGAGAGCAAAGGATCACTGAGTAATTGCATAGAAACTGAAAAAACAAGAAAGAATAAATGGCTGACTGATTATTGAGTCAGTGAGCCAATAGTGAAAGGAATTCAATGGGTAAGCAGAGAACCTTCTAGAAGGGAAGAAAATAAACAAGTAGTGGCAGGGTGGCTGTGGAATGGTTCCAGAGACACCCTGGAAGTGCTCTACTTCGTCCCAGAACTCCCAAGTAAAATCAAACTCCAACATGCCAAGTCCTGCGGCATCAGCGCAGTCAGCCTCTAGGAATTTGTTCTAAGTTAGAACACACTACAGTACTTGATTGTAATGATAAATCCATCGAACCCACAACCCCAGTCCCTTCAATGCCTCACCAGTCTCTCCAAAGAGAACTCTTGCAAGAAATCGAGGAGGTCCTCTGTACTGTTGCCATAGCACAGCTTGACAATGCTCAACAAGGGGTGCTGGACAGTAGTGATACTGACGACGCTTTGTCTTCATCATTGATGGATACTGGCTCCGATGCTAGGTCTTCCAGCCCCATTATAATCAGCCCACTATTTCCGATAACACCACCATGGTCACTGACAGACCTAGACTCTGGGTCAGATAGTACTGATTCAATAGAAGAACGTGATACACGACTCACCCATCTTCAAGATGCAATCATTGCGCTAGATGATGAAGTCCGGCGATTGCGTGTTCTCTCCTGGCCAGACGAACCAATGATGCAGGCCTCTCAATTGTGCTTGCTCGACCACTTTGCTGACCATCGACTGGAATCGTTTCGCAAACGTCTCCGTGTTTCTCCACCGATTTTTGATCGGATCCTTGATCAAATCAGTACCCATCCAATATTCCACAACAATTCACGAAACTTACAGCTGGCAATCGCAATTCAACTCTTAACTGTGCAGGGCACTATGGCAATGCCATTTCGTTGGAGGATGTGGGACACTGGGCTGGTGTTAGTGTTGGATCAGTTGTGAACTGTACAAACTGAGTTATGGTGGCGCTTCTCGACCAACATGACACGTTCATCCATATTCCTCCAGTTGACTCAGAGGACATAGAAAGATCCCGCCAGTTTGCTGAGTGTTGTACCTGCCCAGTGTGGCGAAACGGTGTCTTTGCAGCAGATGGGTCATCGATCCCACTGTTTGAAAAGCCCCACATGTTTGGTGAAACATTTTATGATCGTAAGTCTCAGTACTCGTTGAATTGTCAGGTATATAATATAAAATCAATAGAAGTAGTAGTCGAACTTACTTTGTGTACTAGCTCGTAATCATGACGCACAACCTACTTGTGGTAGACTATGGGCTGGGACATCTGGAGAGTGTCCACGATGCTTGGGCATTTCGAAGCACACAGATTGCATCACACCCGGCCGGGTGTATTCCAGAACAGCACTGGGTATGGGCAGACATGGCATATCCAAGTGACACTTGGTGTGTCGTCCTGTTCAAGAAACCTAGGGGAAAACGTCTCACCCAGGATAAGTTTTGTCGCAAGACTAAGGGGAAGGAACTCAGGCTTCTGACGAAGAAGACTAATATTGTCAACTAACCTAAGGGGAAGGAACTATGTAGGAGTTAGATACATAAGGTTATTAGTTGGGTGCTAAAGTAACTCACCTCAGGCTTCTGACGAAGAAGACTGAGGTGCTAAGAAGCTACTATCCAAAATAAGAGTCCAAATGTGATTACATAAGACATTTACCGTTGTTGCTACACATGCCAACGGAACATGGAATGTACAGCGAGAGGGGGTATGCAACAACAATAAAAATGTTTACAACCAATACATGTCAAAGGTACGTACCCATTTCTTACCTTATAGTCGTCTAAATGGTATAAAAGATTCACATTCATGTCGAGCATGCGTTTGCTGCATTGAAGGGCTGGTTTCAAAGCCTTCGTGAGCTACGCATCAAGATTTGGGATGAGAAAGATGAAAAGGTGGCAACATACTGGATACTTTGTTGCATCATCCTACACAATATGATTGTTTGGTTTGAGGAGATGAGCAGGGATATAGAGTTGTCTGTGAGGTGGGCGATGGAGGAGGGAGCCAGTACCCATGACGAGGCTGATGTGATTGTTGCCAAACCTGAAGCGGGAACACCAGGTCAGCAATTTTGAGTGAGGTTAGCAATAAAACTCTTTCAGCATCTAGGTAGGGCATAGCAAACAAATCTCATAATAGACACATATACATGTCCATAGAGCTGTAAAACACATGATACACTACCATTTCAGACATAGGAGACCAGTGGTACAGAGCAGTGCATAACAAGGCAATGAGAGTAACAGTGACGCCAATATATCACATGAAGTCGGACGGGGTGGGCAGATTATAGCCACTGGAGGTTGAAGGCACAATGGAGGGGGTCACGGGCACGGCAGGGGTCATGGGCACGGTGGAGGTCATGGGCACGGCAGGGGTCACGGGCATGGTGGGGGTTATGGGCATGGCAGGGGTCATGGGCATAGCAGAAGAACCCACCGGAATAGTGGGAATGGAGGCTGGAGCGGAGCTCCTCATCTGGAGCTCTGCAAGCTGAATCTGCAGGCGTAGATTTGCAGCCTGCCTATCCAAAATCCCAGACTCGACTTCCTTCAGCTGGATGTCGAGTCTCTTCAGCTCCTGTTCTCGGAGCAAAGCTTCCATTTGGTCTTGCTGTTTCATCCATAATTCTTTCTCCTTGATACCAAGCTCGCACTCCTTCAGGTAGTAGTCCATTTTTGCAATATATCAGGCTGTTTTGCCAGACAAGGACGCTGCCAAAGTGGACGCCGTTTGTTCCTCAAGCTGGCCAAGTTCTTGCTGGAGCTTCGACTTGGCATGTGTAGTCGTCGCCCTTGTTGAACCAGGGGACCTCGAGGCTGGTGTCCGTAAGGACTTGTCATGTTGCTGGGATGAGCTTGAGCTGGAGGTGTTTATCGCAGAGACGGAGGATACAGTGCTACCAGACACTGAGGGAGGTGGGCGGCTGTAGGGTAATGAATGCCGAAATGCCGTGCAATTGTTCCAAGATGGAGTGCAACTATGCTGTGGCAGGGTAAACGTTGAACGCTGACGATGGGCACCTAATGATCCAGCAATGGAAGATGGGTCCTGATATATCGTTAATATTTTTGTCGCATTTTCGGGCAGATAGTTCACTTACCTTCTCAATCGACCCTGGTATAGATCGTGAATCCATTTCCACATCATCCATCTCACCATAGTTCTCATCCAGTGCAGGACCAATTTGGCCCGCATCCTCATCCCCAGCCATGCTATCATCACTGCAAGTGTCCCTACCACTATTGCCAAAAGAAACCCCACCATCATCCAGGCCATCCTCAAGGTCTTGAAAGTTAAAATCTATGGCAGCACCATGGTCAGGGGCATTGGTGCTATCACCGGTCATTGTGACATTGCGGTTGGCTTGAGTGTTCTCAGCCAGTCCTTCAGAATCCCCCATGCGCTCTTCCTTCATAATATTATCACTAGGATGGGGTAGCGTAGTCTCAGATGTTGTAGCTTTCTGTTTACCGAGAGCTTTGGTGCTGACAGCCGCAAGAAAGTCCTTGGTGTGATTGACGCCAGGCATAGCATTGATGGTCTCGGCATTGTACGAAGGATTGTCTTTCCAAATCGCATGTAAGTTGTCGTATCAAGGTAAAATGGCTTGTATAGCTTCTGGTGCATACATTAGCCTATCTAGTCTCATCTAATTATCATATAAGAAAAACTCACCATGAATATTTTGATTCAGATCGCCTGGCCTGACACCCCCACCTGACTGCTTGAGCATCGCTTGACATTTGCGGTATAACGATTTCAATCTAAAAAATCAATCAATCAATATCTTGTTAGCCCACTGAAGTATTGATCACCCACATTGTGAGACGGTTACCAACACTTGTCCCAAACCTATCGGGGCCGTTCACATAAACATCCTTGTATTCAGGGTCGTCTGCAAACACAGATACAGCAATAACCGCCTGGATCTCCTTTTTGCTGTGTCCAGACAGTTTCACCTGCAAGGGGGGGGATGGATTTTCGCCTATATCAGAGTTCTTGTGACTAAAAAGGATGCAACAGTCAGCTGGATGCTGTACAAGCCATTTGATGAGTATATTCGTATGATTAACATCCCACTGGATGTTTCTTGGTCCCACACTTTCGGAGGTGTCTCCCTGAGTAGCCATTGATCCTGCAGACCTACTAGGGGTAGGTGTAGGATAGGCCTGTCCTCTACCTTGCAGTCCTTGGCCTTGAGTAATACTTGTAGTCGAAGCCGGTATATCGGGCTGAGACATATGGGTAACATGACTTGCAGTGGGTTTCTTCCCCCCCCCCCCCCCCTGGTGAGCTCAAGTGACAGAAGATGCCATTAGTTGATTAGTGAGTGCTTGCAGTCGTACAGAACGGCGAAGGCATGGCCGCAGCGGGAACATTGAACTTTCAAACATCACTACCAATACCCTGCCCAGTGGCCATACATTTTTCCATGCTTAGGTCCATTCCACAGCCATTTCACAGCCATTTCACAGCCACCCTAAGTGCCACTAGTGTGTGATGGGAAGAATTATGAGCTTAGCATAATGAGAACTAAGCAAGGAGAGATAAGTCCGATAAAAGAAGAAAAGAAACGAGATATGCACATAAATCATAACACAGTGGCCACTTGGAGCACTCACAGTGCTCCAGATCAGACTTAAGGCACATAAGTGCAGGTATGTTCTTCTATAATGCCCATACAACCAGGGAAACAAATCAATCAATTGATCTATAAATGAGATATGAATTAAAAAACACAACTTATCAAGATCAGATATTCCTGGACAATATGTTTGCTTATGTCAGGGTGTGTGATGAACACTCTGATTACCTCCACTATTGCAAAACCCATTCTTCACTTTAACCTGATAATCTTATTAACATAATGAGCAAACTGAACCAGGATAAGATTTAAAATAGATAGATAGATCACAAAGAAAACTTACCTCAAGGAGCATACTAGACACTTTTCCTAACATTTCAGAGATTGCCAAACAGAAGCAGATATGAAAGACATTGAATCTGGCTAAGAGGTATGTATCTGCTCAAGAACAAACTTTGCCTTTGAGGCATAGTCCAATCATGTCTTTCTCATATCTGCAGGCATATTATTCATGTTATAGCTGTCTCTTTTAGTTGCTTCATAATATTATAGACATAGTTTTTTTGTAAGTCTGTCTGCATTTCTTCACATGCTAACCAAGGTACTTCCAGTGATCTTCTCCACCAAGCTTGTCCTAATAAACCTTGTTAGTCTTCTTACAAATTTTGTTATTTAGTGTATCTATCACAGGTGCTGCTTTAGCAAGTGTTTTCATATAGGACATCAGGTATTTGTGTGCTCTTTGTGATCCTGATTACTTGACTTTGCATTTGCAGTAACCTTTTGAGCATGCTTGACTTGATTAGCATCTTATGCAATAGTGTTAAAGCATTTTTGCAACTGCTTTTCAAGAAGGATCACAATTGCTATAAGAAGCTATCAGATAGATATGATAGATTGACATGATGAGCTATATAATGGAATAAGCTCATGCCTTTCTTATGTGACATCAGATTATTGCTAAGGCTTATTATCTTAAATATGTCCAAGTGAATGTATGTAATGTATAAAAGGAATATTGATGATCTTTCAAGAAGACTGAATATGTAACAATGTACCCTTGTGAGCTTGATCTCAGATTCCTGTTAGTCTTAGTCACAGAATCAATCATTTCCTATTTGTTTTATTTCATCAATCTCATATATAACTAATCATATTCAGATACTACTGTTGATTTGTCTAAAATTCAACAGCTTCAGTCTTGTGTAATATACTATTCTATATGAAAGCAGTGTAATGCTTAAAGCAGGAGTCATTGAGTTGCCAAAAATAAAATTATAATAGAGTGTCTGTTATTTATTTTTCAGGAGTAACACATGATTAGAAGGCCCTTTGCCAATGACAACATGTCATATATAATACAGATTCATTGCCAGCATATTAGTAACTATCAAAATATAACATGCTCAGATATCAATACTAATTTCTTCAGGGAATGCTTCCAAGTTGTTTCTGGGTTACTTCTCAGATTGGGATTACTTCAGAGACTAGGAAGCACATCTAGGCTGCTTTTTGAAAGAATTGACTCTTTTTATACTTGTCTATTATAATCAGAGTTCATATTAAAGCACTTAAAGCTTTTAAGTGAACCTTATTAAACACTAGTTAGTTAGTTACTTTTTTTTATCTTAGTTGTGCTTATACTGATATCTCTGAGATAAGAGTCATAAAATTTAGATCTATCTACCATTTAGCTACTTGACCTTATATTTGGTTTGTTGAAAGTTAAAGGACATCAATCTTATATCAATTTTACAACATTCAGACACTATGGCTGGTACTTACTTACTCAACAAATAGCTATTTTAACAAATTATGTGCATTCATGTAGTAGTGCAAAAATGTAAGAAGTTTGAAATATTATGTTTGCATTTCACTGTCTTAATATATACACACTATTTAACCCAATTACACCTATAATAGGGTTAGTGTTTATATGATATAGGTTTAAAGCAGAAAAGTCAGGTTAATAACTGAACTCCCGGTGGTCGTCAGTCATTAACCTGACTTTTCTGCTTTAAACCTATATCATATAAACACTAACCCTATTATAGGTGTAATTGGGTTAAATAGTGTGTATATATTAAGACAGTGAAATGCAAACATAATATTTCAAACTTCTTACATTTTTGCACTACTACATGAATGCACATAATTTGTTAAAATAGCTATTTGTTGAGTAAGTAAGTACCAGCCATAGTGTCTGAATGTTGTAAAATTGATATAAGATTGATGTCCTTTAACAATATAATTGCAATACACACTCACTAACTTGTTTACCAAAACATAGTGGAATTCATATTTTTCATGTTTTTCACTCATTTCTCAACTGAATTCAATCAATAAGGGGCCATTTTAATAATTACATAAGCAGCGATGTCTAGTGCAGTGCGGTCGTCCAGGACGCCCATGTGTGCATACCCTGCTTGCTTATGTAACTCTCTGTCACCAGAATTTATATTTTTCATGTTTTTCACCCATTTCTCAACTGAATTCAATCATTAAGGGCCCGTTTTAATGCTTACATAAGCAGCGATGTCTAGTGCAGTGCGGTCATCCAGGACGCCCATGTCTGCATATGCTGTATGCTTACATTACTTTCCATCTAGGGTAATGTGTATTTTCAGTCTATTTCACTTATTTCTCAACCAAATTTAATTGTTAAGGGCCCGTTTTGATACTTACATAAGCAGCGATGTCTCATGCAGTGTGGTCGTCCAGGACGCCCATGTCTCCATGTCCATGTCCAGTTCACTTATACCAATAAATGTAACTTGTGTTATTTTACCTATTTCACTTATTATCAGACTCAAACTCAAAGTGAGAATGAATCGAAAAGATGAGAATTCCAAGCGTAAAGTACAGCTATGATACAGGCGGGTTTATATACCTACTACTGTGGCTACGCTATGGAATACGATAGAACATCTCGGAACGATTACCTAACTATGACGTCATGGAACCTTCCGGAACATTCTACGAGTTTCTGATAAGATAAGATTTGATTAGATAAGACGAGAATGAACGTTAGCGAAATAAGATTCTCGTGTTTCTGACACTTATTTCTCAACCAAATTTGATCGTTAGGGGGCCATTTCAATGCTGACATAAGCAGCAATGTCTCATGCAGTGTGGTCGTCCTGGACGCCCATTCTTCCTCACACAATTCACTTATATTTCTGATATACCTCCATGTCTACTCACAAGCACTTCTATACCCCTTGTGTGTAGGGGCGTCCTGGACGCCCGTGCTCACCTCTCATGTTTAATCACAAGCACTTCTATACCCCTTGTGTGTAGGGGCGTCCTGGACGCCCGTGCTCACCTCTCATGTTTACTTCACAAGCACTTCTATACCCCTCGTGTGTAGGGGCGTCCTGGACGCCCGTGCTCACCTCCCATGTTTACTTCACAAGCACTTCTATACCCCTTGTGTTCTCTTGCAAACATATTCATATCTCTAATGTGCCAGTAGGCATCTCAGATATATCTTATTGGTGTATATATGCTGGCACTTTCATATGTGTACATAGAGACACAAGCACAATGCAAGCAAATAGTAAACTCTAAATAGGAGTGTTACCATATAGGGAACCCCAGTTACCATAAAGGGAACCCATGGCCATATTGGGAACCCTAGGTAACCCCACCCTACGCTGGAGAGAGTGTCTCATAACTAACCTAAAAAAATGTCTTGCGTAATCGCTTGTGACTTATAGAGTGTGTGACAGTCTCCTTTGAGATGTGATATCGATGTTGCCGTTCCTCTGGATAATGGAGATCGCAGGCGATCAGGTTTGCCAGGATCTGGATAT